>LUCH01002110.1:52661-96606 GCA_013368495.1 Paragonimus heterotremus
GGGCAAAATGAAGTCCATTTCGAGTGCAGCTCTGGCGCACATTGTTGACTCAGGGCACCAAGTCTCACTAGAAGTAGCGTTCTAGCCCATTTACTGCTGGTCCAGTCGACAATACAGAGGAGTCACATTTCGCATTCTGGCCACCACGAAAGCGGTCGGAATTCCGTTTCGCACTTCAAAGTTTTGCACTCAGAAACAATTTGTACTGGCCCTGCGGTTACCGTGGCTTCGCGTTAACGACTCGACATCTCCGGAGGTCAACTTTTTCAACCAACTGCCCTCCAGCTCACAACCGCGTGACGTAGCTATGTGACTAATTGCCTTTGATTCTGCTCGTTTGACAACCATGATGATATAAAATGTTATGTAATTAGCCCGATAATGAATAACCGACAACAGACTGTTCGCCAAATCATTTTTTCATTTCTAGTGAACTTTTATTCAAGCTCTTGAGCTCAATTAGCTCACTATTCACTTATCTAGGCACGCACGTCCCATTCATCCTGTGTTAGTATGGGCAGACACTCCAGACCACCCTATTTGTGGATCGGACTGACTTAGTTGGATTTTCTTCGTCCAATTGTAAATGGGTTTTTATCACAACTTAATCGACATCCGTTAATTAACCTTCAGAATTGTAACGACTGATGATGACCTTCTCAAAAACATGTTCAAATTGTTCTTATTATAAATGACCGCATGGGTATTTGAGTTCTTAGTCTGTTGTCACCAAATGTGTCCATGAGTAATAGACTAGTGAACAACCATTATTTATAAAACTGGCAGCTGAGCAGATACCTTTGGCTCGTAATGCAAAATACAGATTGTTCGATCCACCATTCAGGCTGTTTCTACCCGATGAACCCAAACAGAGACGAAACTGAAGGTGGAATGTCGGCCTGATCTCACCCTCGAGCCCTTGTAGCCGTAACCTGTGCTGTGCTGGTTCGCAGGAACGGGATGAAAAACAAGTCATAATCCAGTATTTATGTTCACTCTCAAGAAACCTCAACAACAAACGCTCAGTTACAAACAATAGAAAGGTCCTGATTGGATATCACTTTTAGTTCCAACAGCAACAACTACATACCAGTGAAACGGCTGAACTTCTATTTTCAATAACAAGCTATCGATGCTGACCAATTAACTTTGCGTAGTCGTACACATCAAATCACGAAACAATATGTTCTGCAATGTACACCCTACCTCACGATCAGGACTCAGGAGTCATTTTTCACGTATTGTAAGTACGTGAAGGATGAGTGTCCTACTTTGAGCACCATTGACATCGGTAGCTTGTACTTGGTGAATACAGATTCGAAAGTTGTACTCTGCTGTTTGCCAGCTGGCATTGTAGAGTTGTTCTGTCAGCAGGATGCTCTGCGAGCAGAAGGCAACCCACTGAACAACACTGACAGGCTTTTTTGTCCGGCGCACTCTATGCTCAATAGTAAACTGATGAACGACCTCAAGGTACTACTCTCCCTTCGAATTACCGCTTGATCGACCAATTCCCTGGATGATAACAGCTTTGTCACAGCCGTTTAGCGAATTTTTTTTCCTTAGTTTGGACAGCCTGTTTCCTTTTAGATTACTCAAAAGCAGCTTAACTAGAGAAGCATTTCTAACCCTTTCTGTCACGGGAAGCCTCCTCAGTCACTTTGCCGTTCACCGGTCCCCAATAGGAACAGTACAACTTATGCCGTCCTTCTCAAGCTGAACAACGTCGACTGGCTGTTTAACCATGCAGTCACCGTTGCACTTACGAGGTGCATAGACAGTACCATATGTGCAAATTTCTTAGGAGAGCTAACACCCAACCATTTGACCTTGTGACTTCAGTCAGTTGCGCGGACAGATTTTCCGATTTTAAGTCGTGAGGCCCAGCTGACAGATTTGTTGGAACTTTAGGAATGCTTCCTTCTCTCTGTCTTTGTTCACGCGGCTGTAGTAAAACACACCATTCATACCGAATAGCTGTGTTCTGTGGTCTCAATATGGCGTTATTCTGAGAGACTTACACACTGTCGTTTAGGTTTCTGTTAGTACGTGAAACAATTTTGCCATTGATACCTGAACATGACGACCGCTTTCGTAATGAAGTCTCACTCCACTCCCAGTATCCGAAGCATGCCTGCTTGAAGACAAACAAATGCTAGTCAAAACGCGAGCTTAGTAACTGTGATTAATACTGCACCACGGCCGCAATGCATGTAGAATTCATGAAACGTTCTACTGAAAAAATCCGCTCATTAAGGACTAATAAAATGGTAGTGAATTTGGAATCGCGTTAAGTATGCAACCTAAACGTTCGCCTTCTTCCTATTGCCATTCTGTCCGACATTTGCAGAAGGTTCTCAAGCACCGTTGAAAACTACAGTCCGTCCTTATTCTGGTATAATGATTTAACAAAGTGATGGGTCTACGTATCATGTATAGTGGAGGTTCACCACGTAAGCATACCAGATGAGTGATAACAACCTCGAACCAGGTTTTCTCGCCTTTAATAAAGTCAGATCACAAAACACAGTATGTATATCGTCTTATCTAACAAACTTCTCATGTTATTCAGTATCATGAAGCAGTTCTGTGATTTTACACCCTTCGTGTTAGTGCTGTTGCCATTTACATTATCCTTGATTACACATACCACTTATGCCATCTTGCATTTCAAGCCCTCGAATTTTGAGGCAGATTCGGTTTCTTCGAATTCCACCCCATTGTCCATGTCATCTTCACTGACCTACGGACTCCATTCAGTTTGCAATAAACAACTCAAATAACATGCATACGAGTCAACAACTACGCAGTGTTTTTCGTTCACTAACCAATTGTTTGAAACCTACGCGTCCCTTCAGCTTGTTATAGTAGACAGCCAATCCACGTATGTGTCCAAAGAGTAGTGGGGATATAAGGCAGCTCAGATCAAATGAACAAACTGAACAGAATTAGTAGTTCACGGGAAGTGGCCTATCTCCGACGTCCCTACAGCTGATCGATCAATTTTGGGACCATTGTTTTATACTATCTAAACAGTAAAATTAAATGTGACCAAGTCTTTCATTCACAGTGATTCGGACTTACTTTAGGAAGCTGAGAAGTGTAGGGTGTAACTTACGTCAATATTGAAATAGATTTGGTGTTTGCGACGTTTGGCTCAACGCCGCAGCAAATGATAGCAAGAAATGCTACTTATTCTCTACATTCTGCGGGCATCAGTGTGTATAAACACAAATGTAATTCGTTAGCCAAGGTGTGACTATGATGAATGAACTAAAGGCGGTATTACATGAGGTCATCATCACGATCAGACAGCGTGTTCAGACGGAAGTAGCAGACACGGTCCCGCTTTTCCAATTACAGATATTCTGCCAAATATTCTGTCCGTTTAACTTAAAAAATTGTTGTAACCAACGATTTGTGTGGATTTTGTTTTCACGTCGGTCTGAACTGTTATTTGACAGAGAAAGCAGAATTAGGCTGATACATTAACATGGACCGAAATGGAGTCTTGATGAATTATACGACTTTTTTAGCTCAATACTTTGATGAACACCGTCATGTACATTTTGATATGATCCCTCCTAGAAATAGGGCTGCAGCGGTTATCTATTGTTATTTACGTTCAAGGCAAACTACGTTACAATAGAAGTTATATTAAATTCATTCAGTACACATTCAGCACAGACTTACAGTTCTGGCGTGTGTCATCCAGGTTCCTTTCTGTCTTGGTATTAGGATCCACTTCATCTGAATGATTTTCTCTATTTAAATCTGGAGTAGGCGAATTTGAGAATGCTACATTGTCAGTCAGCAACGCATTCATATTCCAGCTCGCTGCCAACTGAACGTGGTTTCCAGAACGGTGAGTGGACGTCATTGGGGAAATGTTGAACGCTTTTAATTTATCTGGAACAGGGTCACTTGTTGTGACAATCAGCGGCTGTTGAGTGAAATCCTCCTCTGCCGAGCCATCTCCCAGTGTGCCCTCACTGTCAGTTCCATGCAAAGTAGCGGTTTCTGAAGACTGAATAGCTGTCAGTAAGTTCATTTCTGAACTCCCAATGCGTAGTTCTTCTGACGTAGGCAAAATTCTATCTGGAACTCCAGAGGTGGTACACGACCGGTGAAACTGCGGAACACTTTGGACGTGCGATAGGGACCTTGTTGGTGGACTTGGCGTGGTCTCGATTGGACTGGTTGAATTACTTGCTGTTGACTGGGTTTGACTGATGCGCCAAGCTTTCGTGGTGCTTTTGGCTGAATTACATTGAATTTCATTCACATCAAAAGAAACAGTGGTTGTTTGTCGCTATGAAGAACAGAAGGACAGAAGACAAATGTTGCATGTGTGTTGGAGTGACTTTTTTAGACGCAAACAAAAGCGCAAACAATTATTGTTTTTGAATAACTAGAATTCAACGGCTGGAATCCAAACACAGATATCTTCCACAATTTTAGGTTGAGGCTATTAAACTGATGAACGAGCAGACAAAGTGCCAGTAGAAGGCTTTGTGCACCAGTGGAATTTTTGATCATACCGAATACGTCATCTACATAGTTAAGTAGATGACATATTTGGCGTGATCATTGACTCCACTGATGCACAAGACCTTCTACTAGCATTTAATCGTACATTCCCGAATAAGACATTGTTAAATTTGAGTGTTTTCACGATACGTAGGGTGAGTGAAGCCCAGTTTACTTGATCACGCTGGAGGAAAACTAATGTTTGCGAACAGGCTTGATGTAGCTCACCTATTACTGATCATTTTTAATAGGGGATCAGCGTTTGTAATTCATTGTCAGTAATAATAATCCTCTGGGAAGTAATGATTATCCGGTTAGCCCACAGGGAACTAAAGCGCACATAGTGGGGTTAGTTTTGGCCGTTGAAGTTCTAATGAAATACCAACATTGAACATGTTAACAATTACTTGGTATACTTATAAGTATTATGGAGTTTCGAACTTTATCCACACTGATCGATGCGATTTCTAAACCAGCCCCATTCGATAAAGAAGTACTGTACTATAGGTTCGCTTATTACAACGCGTCAGGAATACACATCCCACTCACGACTGTGCCTAACATTCTGGTCACGCTTCCACGGGGAAACCGCGACACCCATCGAACAACTGACTTCACATTAAGCTGAATCCTCATGAACAGAAGCTCAGTCACATTAGCTTGTGAGTGATGCACAGATTGCCCGATCTGTTCGAGACGCAGTAACTGTCTTGTTAAACCTGACGGACAACCCAACGGTTAGGACTTCTTTACAAGTTGAAATCACGGATGACTAACTTGTTGAGCGGTATTTTCAGTACCGGTGGGTAGTAGAGGATTTTGGTTCATATGTAAGTTGAAAGTTAAACCTCCCATGGGGTCAAATTGTATTGCAAAGTGAAGGCTCCGCTTATGGTTAACAGCAGTCTCTTCCTCTGTTGGATAGTTGCTGGGTAAATGCAAAACAGTATGACGGAAGCAAGTAACCGCCCGTTAAACAACCATGTGCACGAGGTGAAATACAAATATCATAGACGACATTATAGTTGTTACAACCAGAAAGTTGGCTGAAAGGCACGCAATTGGTTTTCAACACACAGTGTAAACCTTGACCGTCTACTCGTCATTTTCTCGGAAGATTTTACTATTCGCGAGCTTTGAAGACTGTACGTCTGAAACACAATTCACATGACGACATTCTAGAAAGTTGTTGGCAGCCAGATTGTTTCGGTAGACCTCCAGGTAACTGTTAGTTCCTTGGACAAACTTGCGGATCCAGTGTTACTGTATGTATTGAAAATCAGAGTGGCATATTGCACGGTCATTTTTGTACCGATTTCGCTGCATCTTATCAGATGCATACGATGAATGAGAAACTGAAGATGATGTACAACAAACCAGCATTTACAGATAGAGTCTAGTTCGAATGTCACAAAGTCCACGAGCGCTAGGAAGATATTCGTAAGTAATTAACTATTTTTTAGATGCACGTCTACGACTTCAACAGTCTGATAGCCCTTGACTCAGCGGTGTGTAGCTAACGTTTACAGGTGGATCAAGGAGAAAACTTGTTTGAGTGTTACGATTAGTAAGAAGTCCTGATTTCACGAGCTGTCAACTTATACGGGAAAACTAACCAAAAATGGTAAAAGTTAATAGTGGTGGTCACATGCCTTTCTCGTTAAAAATGCCTCTGACTAGTGATGTAGATTAAGTTGGTATCTTCCCAAACGAAAAACTCCTGAGTTTTATTATGATAGGAAGTTGAACAAATTAAAGCCTTGCAGTCTATGCACACCAACGTTAGAATAGTGGCTTTCGGATCTGGATATAACACCATGATTAATAGTTTATCGACCTGATCAAAATCTGAAATAATTATTCGGTATTTTATGAAAGAATGCCGACATCATTATTGTCTGAAGAGTCAAGATAATGAGGCTTTCGGCTTGATTCACACTCATATATATATCTATAAATTAGTGCATTTGTTTACCAGTAAGTATCACCCTGCAGTAGGGCACATTTTCTGCTGCAGTCTCACGATATCGAAAATATGTTCCATAATTTCACTACTCAAACAAATCACAATCGATTTGAGTTAACGAAACATTTACTGTGGACAACAAGTAAATGTGGCTGTGCGTTCAAATAGGATAATTTGGTCGTGCCTAATAAGAAGGGGATGGCGTAGTGGTCAACACGGTTGCCTCATAAAGCCTGGTAGGAGTTTTATTTCCATCCGTGACAGGGATAGGCACAACTAACGAGCTTGAACAAAAACGAAACTTGCGTAGAATACTTCTTCTTGAAAGGGGCTTGGTGATGATTCTATGGGAATCCTTAGGCTGCAAGCAATTGTGAGTGGTTTTGAACTTACAACCTTGTCGACCTTGCCACCCGATTTGGACTCACATGCATTTAAACTGCAATCGTGTGATTTAGATGATGTTTTTTTTAAATGTACTGTAAAATTCTGGTATCATTTGTAGCAGTTAGAAATCTTTGGGCAAACTGTCGACAGTTACTACTACATGTTTTGTGGTAAAACTATACCAACAGGTATAAGTCGTGCAGTCAGAGAAGGACAGATAAACAGTGTGATGTAATTTAATGTCTTCTACGAATCCATACTTAGTAACAACTCAAACTTTTGAAAGTTAACAACGGAATTCTCTAGCGAAATGCAACACACTGATAAAGGTTATCAGTTTTCGCATCTACATGAATTTTTCAGTTGATATTTTTTATATGAACAAAAATCCAGTAGTACTTAGCACTGAACCTATACACGATCACGCTACGTAATACCGAGACAACCACTGTACAGATGATTTGTAGAAGGTCACCAATCATCATAAAGGCTGTAAAAGCGGTGACATTAAGTAACCTCACTAATGAACTACTCGACAGACCACACCAATTGGGTGACTTATAACAGCGCATAATAATTCGTTTTTAAATTCTTGTTTCGCTGAGAATGGATGATTCTGGACATTTGCTGGGGTTGATACTTTGAGGATGTGTTGTTGCAGATACTCAATGACCAACTGGTATTTTGGAGTCAGAATTATAATTCAGCAATTTGCATTACACAGATATAACATTTCTCATTAATTATACATTGTCAATCCGACTGTCAAATGAAA
This sequence comes from Paragonimus heterotremus, assembly GCA_013368495.1. NCBI lineage: Eukaryota > Metazoa > Platyhelminthes > Trematoda > Plagiorchiida > Troglotrematidae > Paragonimus > Paragonimus heterotremus. The sequence continues at coordinate 60,320 of LUCH01002110.1, forward strand.
TAATTTCTGTGTTAAAGAATGCCAACAGGATCGGTTTTCGAGAAAATTAAATTTTCGTTCGTCAAAAGAAGATGCCGTATATGATTTGACAGCCTATTTTACATATCAGATTAGTCCGAGCAAGGAATTGTTTGGATAGAAACCCATGACAATCGTCGAACACAGTATATACACTTTTGAATCAGTGACAGGTTTTAGAGTCCTGAATATTGGCTGCAGCTGGAATGAACAGACTCTTCGTATAGGTGGACATGGCCACTTAGCATACGTGGGACAACCGTCTATCGCTCATTTAGACTGAATCAAAGTTTTCAAGTCTGACCTGTTGAAAAACGTTGTTCATTCAATTACCACACAAATACAAGATGCCAACGTACAAGATCATACCGAAGATCAATAGGCTCCGTTGGTCAGAATCTGTATGCAGTTACTTCTTGGAAAACTAGATTTTAATGAAAACCCGAAGTTCATTCTGATTTCTTCTGGAGAACCACAACATGTAGCATTAATTCCACGACCTTTAACGATCAATGTGTTTACGAACGGTTGTGAGAATTGTAAAAATCTACTTCATCACAAAATAATTGGATTTACCAGGAAAGCGGTAGGCATTTTGGCTATGGTCATCCGTGGCGCCTTCCTGCGTTCTGCAAGTGTAGTGGGTTCACCGTTGAGTGCAGATTTGGGGTCATTCCGGATGGCTTCGTTTCGTCGAGCCTATTCGTAGACGGAAGCAATCAGAGTATCAGATAACACCGAAAAACCAAACAGAGAAGAGGCTTCTGAAAATAGCGTCATCAGTTCTGTTATGATTTGGCGCAGTCGAGATAAGCTGCCCATGCATGCGGACAAAACCCAAGTGGTAATTAGAATCCAAAGGTTTACTACTTATATTTGCCTCCTTGTTAGTCCATACCTGACATTTTAAACCACTATCGGTAGGACTACCGGTTCGTCCTGATGACTTTCGACAATACGTCTGATCATATACCGACGTTTTCGAGCATTCCAGTCTCTAACTTGACCTGTTGTTCAGATTGGTCTACATCCAAAAGAAGCTCATCAGCAGTGGTGATACTACAGCTCAAGACCTAGACTCTACAAAATTTTGTTCACGTACATTTGCCTGTCGGCATTCGTCGTTTGAATATTTGATCTTTCGAGATCACCACGCAGATTGCAATGAAATTGTATTGAGACGGCTAAACTTGTAATGGTTATTCTTATCACTGCACGAGGAATGATGACTTGATAAGTGACTGATAATCATCAAAGGAGAGGTAGGCGGAGGTCATTGAGATAACGCTGTCGTTCTAACCCAGTAGATACTCCATCAATGCAAGCAGACAAAACACATTGGATTCACTGGTCCGCGTTGACTGTGAGTGGGTTGTAACAATAGGGCTTTTGCCATGACCCTTAGATCGGTTAGGTAGTATGTATGATGATTTCAACATTGCTGCTGAATAGTAACTTAAAATCATTATACAGTCATCCCATTGAGGGATAAGTAATCATCTTCATTCACGCTAAACACGTTTTCCCTGATTGTGTTGTCACGTGACAAACCAAGCAGGCTATACACAATTTTCAGCATTCGCGTTGGCATGCAAATGTGACCTGATGTTATAACTTTCAGAGTGACGAATTGATTGACATAAGACAATGCTGATTACGTACCAACTTCACCTTTATAGGAGAGTTTGAAAAACAATAGATATGATTTATACTGACCAGGCGTACTTACCTGTAAGGTATCCAGCCACAGCAACATGGCCTCCTCGGTTTCCGCTTGCAAAACATTTTCTTTACTGTCGGAGCTAAAAGCGTGCAATACTACAGATAAATCAGAGGAATGAAATGGACCTCAATATGTTAAAGTCAGCGAAATATTAATAGATCATGTGACAACAAACACTGAACCAGAGTTTTCGTGAACATACAAAAGCACTGACCAGAGACAAGGGAACAGGCAGTCGAAACTGCAACGCTATTGTGACAAATCGATTGCTTCGTTTAACTACCTGAAATTGAGCCAAGTAAGCAAGCAACCTGTTGTCAATCTCTAACTGATCATTTTTTGAGCCAATTGTCTTTATCTGTGGAACTATCAAGTTGCGAAGTTAGATCGCGTTCAGGTTGCATATCTCAAAGCTCTTTTCACCATGTAGTTCAGACTTCTATGCACAAATAAGTGAAATACCACTGTTTATTGTACAACGCCGGTCAGAAAGTAAATCGAATCGTTTTTGGTAATTATTAGGGATTGCCGGTTTTCTCTAATATTAACGTATTTACGGCGCTCAGGCCTATGGGTTGGCGTATAGTCCCAATATTCTTTAACCTGATTGACACAGATTTGTACGACTTTTTTTGCCTGTCCTGAATGGCTTGGAATTCAAGTACCTGAATTGATTCAACCGCATTTTTGAATGACCAGTCAAAACTAGCCCAGTTTAATCCTAACGGAATGTCGGCTGTCAAAAGAAAAATATTGAAGATCAGCATGAAGAGACTTCGACCATCTAAGCGTTGCAGGATGTGAATGCCATCCCACTGATATCGCAACTTGGTGTAGGCAAGAGACGGAAATAATATGGTATATGAACACTGCATAATGGAATCCCCGGAAGCAGGTTTATCCAAAGTAGCCGTTCCAACCAACCTTATTATCCGACATTATAGTTTGTTTACTCTCTGCCTAGAACGTTTTGAATTTTGTACATCTGGGCCATGAAGGTCACCAAGTTAATTACTAGCCCACTGGCAGTTCATTAAATACATACTAGATAGTTAGAATGAGCTGGGCACTCATGTGGTCGTCTTTGAACATGGATTATACTTCTGTGGCGGTGAATAGTTACAAAACTAGTCAGAACAAAACAGTAGAGATTGTGTGGCTGTGACTGATTGTTTGTGTGAATTTTGATCAAATCTGTTCGTTTACCTCAAGCTTTATTATGGGGAAGACCCGTTGAATATTACTTTGCAAGTATTGTCCTATAGCCACCGACTTGCCTCGGTTCCAACAACTACCGATAACACTTACAAAATAACAAACTGGTTGAACTCCGACGTATCAATGTATAGAACCGCATTGGCGATATTGATTACACGCAGTGGTTCTTTGTTCAAACTGCTTGCCTCATCCTCGTTGCGAAACACACGAACCGTCATGGACGATTCGTCGAACACATGCCACTGACGTTGACTTCCTTTGAGACGTTTAAACGCTAGAATAAGCAGATTGGATTATGGACCAGCGTGTTATAATCACGTACTCATGTGTTTCAATATATTAACAAAATCGATTAAAAAAATGGCAAAACCGGTTTGGATTTAAAAAAAATAAGTAATGGTCGTGGGTTCAATTTGCTTTTGTTCAAAAAACCACGAAGAAGCGAGCGAGGCTTTTTTTCTATGTTTGAACACCAAGCGAATCATAATATTATAAACATCAAAACAGTAATCTGAACGAGTAAGAAAAACGGTTATAGACTGCGTGTTTGCTAGCAGTTACATAGTCACTGTTCCAAATTGTAAGCTTCATTGATTGTAGCTCAGAGGACATACAACGTCCGCGCGAACGTCGTCTGAGTACAGAGATCAAGAGTGTGCTTTCGGATACTAAGTGTCTCCGTAACGGTCAGCATTCGAAATCTTACCGTTTTTGATCTATTTCTTGATACTCGAGAGAAAACGAGAAAAGCTTCATTCTTACTGACAATAACTAGAGTCCATCAGCTAAGCAACAGCCACGGTAAAAACCGTTTTAGTCACACCACTGTTCATCCACACAGGATAATGTTCACTCCATCAAACAATCGCCTTTTAGCACGACCAGTTTATGATGCTCGACACGAGAAAACAAATGATTACACGCAACAGCTAGTTGTGGAACATAGAAGTTTGTCTTTAAGTTGCGACATTGTCGCAGGTTTTGAACGGAAACTCGCCCATAGTTGAGCAGCATAACGGGTTGCTTTGATTGAGGCTTTCTTGCAATAATTTCGGCCATAAGATCTCTCTTTAAAGACAGATTAACAAACGGGAACTTTTTATTCACAGAAAGTGATTTAACTTTCAACTCTACCGCACGCATCGCATTCTGAATAGAACGCTCTGGGTAGCCATTTTTGTATGAATACTACTTGTAGACAATTTAGCTCAGATTTCAAAGTACCGAAATACCGACCTTTAAGTCGTCAGATACCGATTAAAGTTTCGTTTTTGATCCGATAAAACGAAACCGTCAAAATAAATGTGCTGACAACCCCAAGTCTATTTCCTGTACACTTTTTGTTGGACACAACCACCTCCTTTTTTAATACGCCATCATCCAAAATGTTTATTTGATCGTTGCTGCCTGATTCCGGGGCAAATTTAATATCCTTATGGGCCGAGGTAAAAATTGTTCTAACTATGTTCATGTTAGAGTTCCCACTAACGATGCAAAGAAAAGATCAACATAGCGTTTATAAAGTGTAAAATATTTGAAAGCTACAGTCAACCGATTAGTCTTCAGTTTTCTCATGAAAACGTCACCTTATAGGGAACCCAGAAGCGAGCTCAATGTCAGTCCATCTCTGTCGGTGAATTGCATTGTTAAACAGTAACGGAACATTACCAGTACAAAATGCCATCATCGTTTGGGATGTCCATATGTTTGTTGTTACATAAGATATGGCCGTATATGTGACCAGTTGTCTCTTGTAGAAGCAAGTTTATAAATAGCGAAACGACATCTAATGAGAACATTCTTTGATTATTTAGTTTCATGTCTTGGATTACATCATTGAAATGAAATGTATACCGGAGACTGTTTTATTAAGTCAAACCGGCAAGCAAACCGGCGAGCTGTATGGCCAGAACCTGTTGGGTCGAGTTACACATATCCGAAGTAGATCGCAAAAGTTAACTTTACGTATGCCGTATAGCTTAGGGATTATTATTCCATTGGGACGAGTGCGTTCGAAAGTGGTCGTGCCAATTATCTCCCCACCTCGTTTTGTTCGGTGTAACGTTTTAGACATAATCTTTTTCATAGCTAGTGTCTTTTCATGCCCACAATATGGAACAATGAGTGTGTAACTGCTAGCAAACAAACAGTCCACAAACTCTATTGATCGATTTTCCCACTCAACCTGATCACTGCTTTTATAGTGATTGCGTTGTAATTAACCTGATGACCAAACAGAGAAAGCATGTCCTGTTCGGTACTTTGACGTTCCACTGATTTCAACGATTTACATAATCGAAGGACCCGATCGTCTGGTAAACCTGACCGCTTTCACACTTTCGGGGTGACAGCTGAAAATGTGCGGTGCTCGTGAATGACTTGTGTGATTAACGATGTACCAAGTCTAGCAGTCATGATGTTTATGCTGTTAGACATGTGGGTCACGTGAACAATCGGTTAGAAATTCCTAACTTGCGTGATACAAAATAGACTGAAAGAAATTAACGAATGCGTGAATACCACACTTCCAAATTCAGTAGTCTGTCAGTTAAGACAACCGATTGCTGAAGAAAAACAAAGTTACAATAATTAGGTACCATTTCAGTGAAAGCACGTGTACACACTACTTCAAGGAATTCATCCCAGTTAAGTTAGAACCTCACTGGCAACACAGTTTCAACAATATATTGAGCTAAATGCATGAAATAGTTACTGTGGTTAAACAGCGTACTGTTTACACTAAGACGTGAATCATCTGTTCATTGATTTGTAACAGAGAACATATATCCTAGAACAGTGTGGTCTAGAAAACCGATCACGGAATGTGACGGTTCAACGCAACAAAGCTGACGAAATGACAATGAACCACTTTGAAACTAGACCCAAGATTGTACCTTCCGAAACCTAAATGCAACCGCTTAGACACTGACGTTCAATTTAAAAACTTACGTGCATAACTAAATGGATTCGCTCCTTCGGCAGAACTTAATGCGGAACACTGAGTTCACTCTTGTGAACGTTTGCTATTCTTGTCTGAATAGCAAGATGCCGAAGTGCAGCTTGATGAAGCGTTACACTTAGATGCAATCCAACCAGAATACTCCAATCATGACGCCTAACAAAGGAGCGGGAATAGTTTTATTTGACAAAACTGATTGCTTTACCAAAATACCGTCGATTCCATCAGATAACTCAAAGTTTCAGAAAACGTAAAGTATAAAGGTAAAACGACAGCAATAGAAAATGCCTGTCCAAATAACTCGACCAAATGAAACAAACAGACATTATCGATGCTTCATCTTCCAAACGCATGGAACTTACGGGAACGGTCATTCCACATTTGTACGCTCTTCCAAAAATTCATAATGACGAAATGCTATTAAGACCGGCTCTAGACATGTACAATTCGCCGTATCATGTCTTAGCAAAATTGCCAGCGAAGATATTAGAACCCATCAAATCACGACTAACTCATTACCTGAAGGACACCTTCGACCTTGTAGAATCAGTCGATTAAGTGAATATTGGGAACGACAACGTGTTGTCCTTGGATGTGGATTCTCTATTCACTAATGTTCCATTGCAAAATCTATTGACTGTCTATACAGCCATATCGAGTACAATCAAATTGATATCAGAATTACAAGTGAAAACTTAAAGGAGCCATTGGTGTCCTGCACCAATAATGTTCATTTTCAATTTAGTGGAGAATTACGCAGGCTAAAAGGTGGAGTAGCAATGGGTTCACCTATAGGTCCGTTACTCGCAGGTATATTTATGACCAAACTAGAGACCAAAGAACTCAATCACATCTTCAATAAGTGCAAGCTTTACAAGGGCCACCTGAATGATATTTTTGTCTTGTTCCAAACGGTAATGATCTGCAGGTCATATTGGGTAAGTTCAACAAAGCATATCCGGATGTAAAGTTCACCGTCAAGTTAGAACATCACAGCAGACTCTCATTCCTAAATATCGCGTTGCTTCGTCGATAAGAGGAAAAAATTCAAAGATACATTCATAGAAAAATAGGCAGGCGGGTCAGTGTACACATTTTTACAGTCTTGTCCCGTTGAAGTGCAGAAGAAATTTGGTACGTTGTCTGTTGAACAGAGCCCAAAAGATATGTACACCGGACACTCTCTAGGAGGAGGTGAGATATATTCGAGAAACTCCCACTGCAAATGGATATCTGAGAGATTCATAGACAAATATCTGTATTACGGTACGAAACAGACAGAGCAGAAAAAGCCGGTTTTCATCTATCTCTCATAAAGAGATGAGGTTAACAGTGGAATAATTAGCCATAGACTTTCAAACTTGATCGAGAGTGCTTACCCTGCAGCGAGACATATCATGTCGTTCGACACCTGCCCGGTACTCGTGCCACCCACTAAGGGTAGTTTGCCAGAGTTCTCTTTGTTTTTCTGTATCTACTTTTTCACTCGTTGCAGTCAAGCGGGTTACGTTGGGAAGACAACAATGCGGCTATCAGAGAGATTAAGTTAACATCTACCGAAATGGCTTAGCAACGGTTCGATAGAACCCATTTCCAATGCAATCGGTTCTCATGACACTGGCCATCAAAGTGAACCGGATTAAGCCTTCCGAGTTATTTACAAGATTCGTCAAGCTCACTCCAGAGACTTCAGACTGCGACGGTTATCAGCGATCGACGCTATTGCTACCGGACTCTACAACCCCTGTCTGTGTGCCCAAAAACAGTTCGTGCAAACCTTACATCTCCCTCGGTCAACCATTCCACAGCCATTTGAAACCAAAACGTGCATGAACCACTTGACACCGCCGAATGCATTCTTCACGGCAGGCACGAGTGATAAGGCCACACGATCACTAACACTCCCACCCCCTCCAGTAGAATGTGATCCACCCCATGTCTATGATTTAATGACCTATATGACTTGCTCTAATTTACCATATATAAAACTCATGTACCCTATGTAACTGTAAAAGCCAGGTGGGAATAACCGGAAACGGCTGTCTGCATAACCGACATGTAAGATTGCCCAGTAAAACTATGAATGCCGCTACAGTAGAAAATGGCATACGTGTATATCAAAAACAAGCTGTCTCAGTATTCAGCCAAGTACGACAGTTTTGTTTTGTTTATGCGCGATCCTCAGTCTGTCTAGTCGTATAATATTTTCGGTGAAGGCGGTCTGCGTAATTCATGGAGTAAGGGGGAAGCAGGTCGACGATTGTATACTGACGGTCAAAGTGGCCATAGAAATCTACTCCATTCGTCCCTATGCGCTTTAATACACGGTGTCAAAACACTACATCTCTGTGTCCTTGTAATTCAAGACCTATTACGATGAATGGGCAAGTCAGAGGTACATTTGTTATAAGATTGAGTGGACTACATCAAAACAGACACAGGATTTAGCCAAAACCCATAACAGACGGATCACTGGTAACATAAGAAATGGAGTGAGCCGCCACTGAAAACAACTTGGCCAAGAGGTTACCAGTGATAGCCGTAACTTGGTAACAGCGGTAGTAGTGTAACATGCACGGTCAAAGCGCTGTGAAGTAAACGACCAGTTTGGGTAGATGACTGGTTACTTACGTTCGCTACCTGGACCAAAACTTGTTGAACAACGTATTCATTCCATACTCATGGCGTTATGTGTACACAGCGCGATGAAACTGTGATGACCAATCACGCCGGCTGATGGGGACGCAAGTTGCTACCCACTAATTACAAGATGATTTCAGCATGCAGTGGATTGGGGAGAACTTCATACTTGTGAAAGACACCTGATCCACTGTTTCATGGATTGACGAAGTTCGTACACACCTGGGGCAAACACACGAGGGCTGCGGTCAAATTCGAGGAAAAGAGGGTAGCAGTGTTTACCCAAAGCTATGGTGGAAGTTTTAAATAGTGTAGGGTTTTGCGAAACTCAGGTTCCTATGGTCCTTTACCAACACCTTGTCAGGTAAGCAGTATCATTATCATCGGGGACAGTACTGTTGCAGTTGTTGGAGCTCAGACTTAACTGTTATACAGCTTTGAAGAAAAGAGTAAGCTCCAGCAAGAATAAGAAAAGGAGGGAGGGGACTTAAATGATAGAAACAATTTCATTATCAGCGTGCCTACAGCTTGCAAACAAACAAACGAGATATAAATGAGAATAAGACGTCATCTACTGGAATAATTCTTTAAAGCTTCCACGGTGCTGCATCATCGAGTACACTTACTTCGTCGATAACTGGGTCAACCGATGGCAGCATTCACGGTACTGAACCAAACTAGTCGACATATCATCTAAAGTTTCCAGCCGATGACGCCGTGAGTCTTGAGGCTCAAAGCCTAGAAGCCTAACTCGACCTACATTTGCCGCCTTCCCTGGTAACCCAGCTTATTTCCCTACTTCAGTTCATCATCTGCCCTGTCATAATTCATGTGGGTTAGCAGCATCATCCACAACTTTTGTTCGGTGTGACAAAGGATTAAAGGGTATTCTTAGCAAATGGCCTAACTAGGTTAATATCTGTAAACTTAGAGGCCAAACAGAAAAACCTGCTCGGCAGTCGTCAGCAACTGTTCACTTCTTACCCTCCCCTTTGTTTACTAGTTGATGCCAGCTGATGTGGTTGCCAGAAAACAAACTTTGATAGTGAAATACCACAAGACTGTTCACATTTTCCACACTGATCGACCAAGTATCACAATCGTAAAATAACACAGTTCTCACGGGCGTCTTACATTATCCTTAGGCTTCAAACAGATGCTTCTTGTTGCCATAAGTGTCCTAACTAGGTAAACACCGTCGTAATCTTTGACATACGAAGTTCGGTTGCATCCCCTATTCCTCCGCTATTGCTGATGTAGCGTTCTAAGTATACAAACCAGACAGCAGCCTCCACAACGTCAATATCCAACACTAACCCGACGTGATCTTAATGATAATGCAGAAACACTTCACTTTTGAGACTGCCAAGAGCATTTCAAAGTATTTGGCAGAGCGCGACGTTAAGTCTGACACAGTTTGTGCTTATTGGGAACTATCAAACAGTAACACCTTTTCAGCAAAATCAAGGTCAATCAGTCATCTACTAAAAAAGATGCCCTTGCTGACATTCTTCCATTACTCAGTCTACGATAAAATTTAACAAAACCGGTGAAATTAAACGACCTTTGCATGGGTTATCCTTAGTGCAGGAACTGGTGGAAGGTTCATGGTAAACACTAGCTGGAGATGAAGTATGGGCATAAAGCGCTGACAACATTCCCCACATTTCCCTATGTTAAGCAACTGTACCAGTCTAGATCATCCAGTTGAGTAGAACCCGCTGTTATAATATGAAAAACGGCAGTTGTTGACAAGCGGTTCACAGAACGTTGTTTCAGTAGTGGTTTACAGGAAACCGTTAGAAAAATTAGGATGAGACTGGTAACTGGGTTCCTCCTCGAGACCCTTATGACCAAGTTTTTCCAAGAGAGTTGAATTACTCGCAACACGTGAAATCACATACTATCTGAAACACATTAGCTAAAGGGATAGTTTGACAAACTGGAAGTCCTAAAGCGTCCTTAGCTTTGTGTGTAACGGAGTGGAAACGTTTACTTAGTATTATCGTAAAAAAGTCCCTTCATGTTTCCTACATGTGGTCGTGGACGTATTCAGCGAGTAACGGTATCGACCGAAGTGGAGCATACTAGTTTAGTGTTAATTACGGAGTCTACATGGCATTTTGAGGGACAACCTTTATTACGCCGGAATCCATACATTCGTATATGAGACATATGGTATTAAAGTACTCCAAGCTATGCTGCTGATCGACTGCCTTAAGACCTATAACATGCATCCATCTGCCACATTGGCTAAACGCAGACTTGAATCTAAACTACACCCGGATATTTTTCAGAAGTGATGCTGTGAAACTTTGTCATCAGAAAGCGAGTTAGTGATGTATGAAGGGTAGGCTAGTCACGCCAAAGTGTTCAATTTAAGCCATTAGGTAAAGTATAGATTACTGCTTTCATCCACTATACGACCACCACCTACGATACCTGACGGTTCTCAAACTTAACCAGCTGATGCGAGTGATACTGGCGGCTTATGTCCTTACTCTTCACAGACAGCTGAGCACTCCAGTAGAAGAAGCGGATAGAAAAAGGTATTTAATCATTTAGGAGGAACAGGTAGAAGTCCTAATAGAGCTAGAGAAGTAGAACAACTTCCTGTTAACGTGGACCTCCACGTCAGGATAGATCAAGAACCCAGAGTCTAGGTGATGGCGGAAAACTGTGCACGTAGGGAACTAACACTTGTTAGTTCGAAGACAGGTGGTCGACTTTACTGCCAGAAATGCAGTGGCAAAAGTCACAGAGTTCCTTATGTTCTGACGCTATCAATAAGAGAAGACCAGCTGCCGACTGCACTCACACTGCTGGAAGGTAAACTGCAACACGGTCATCCTATAACTAGTAAGATATTCAAGGACAACGCCATACTTTTACAGATAGGCTTCTTCAAACTTGGTGAACTTGTTACAAATTTGTGAAGAATTAGAGTATACTATGCCTGATTAACTAAGTAAACCTGACAGTCAGTTGTACATTCCCATCGGTCTTCACTGCACCGAATTTGCCGAGCTCTGTAATTTGGATTTATGTGTATACGAAAATGGTAACGCTATCAATGTAACCATTTTCTCAAGTTTGGCCAGTACTCCGTTGCTTACGAGATAGCCAAACTAAGAAATCGTATTAGTTCAGCTTTTAAAATTTTCTTCCACGTAGCTAGTATTGCAAATCTCCTTGATTGACTCAGAAGCCGTTATCACATTCTGGGTACCTTCCTCTATTCAACACCATTCTGGAAGAGGGAACGAAAACACTGACAGAATAAACGGCAGCAATACTACTTGTGTACCGATACGAGACATTCTGTTCACTGCTCTAAACTATTTTATAAACGGGATGTTATCTCAAACTTTTCCCAATGGTACAAATGGCAACGTAAAAACTTGTCAAGGTAATATGATGAACAATTAGAAATTTAGCGGTACTGATGAGATAAGAGTTTTAATATCGCATATCTCACTTCAGCAAATCTCATCGATCCAAATAGATGAATGGTGGGCTTCGAATGAAGCAATAGCCACCAACTGGTTTTGGATTCTCTGGTCCATAGGACACGACAAATCCAACGGATCATACTGTATGGCTGAGCTGTAGAAATAACTAGCATTATTAGTTACTTATTTGCTCACCTTAAACAGGTTTATGTAGAATCTAATCAGTAAGTAATGCTTTGGTGTGCGTACGTGGAAGATCAGAAAATAACACACACAACTCATGTTAACAAACGAGCTATAGCTGGTTTTTTACCCCGATAGTGCGGATGGATACAGTTCATTTCGGACTGCCGGGTTCCGCTGGATACGGCTGAAGCGGCTCGGGAGGGTTTTATACTACTTTTTGATGCCCATTTTCAGATTGACTTTCCATGACCGGCCTCATCCTTGCTTGGGTAGGCCGAGTGGAGATCAAACTGTCACCCATTCACGTTTGCAAACTGATAACAAAAGGGTTTTGCACCCATCTGCACCGATGGGACGTAATAATTCAGATATATGTAAAGTCTGTCGTCACAGGCAATGCTCATAAACGTGACGGACCAGCGGACGAGGGGTTTACCCAGTTACGCGAAGGGTTGTCGTTTCGCCCTCCATTTCCGATTTTTTCTAAATGATAAACCGAAACAAAGTAGTACCAAGGATGCTAACGAAAATGGGTTGTGGTAATTTCGTTCAAAAAGTGGCTTCGGATACAACTTTGGAGGCTTTGAACGAAATGGCTTCAGACCTACTTTCCGAAATGAGACGTCCGCGTGAAGTCTTGATGCACTGCTGTTATTCGTCTGTTATAAGAAATAGTGTTTACCTGTGTAAAGTAACATTCAAAGAACGTTCAAATGTTTTTATTCGACAGACTGAAAAGGTCTTGGAGGTAAACTACATGAACCTCCGAAGAACATCGAAAAAATTCCGCACATTTCCATGAATGTCTGGTAATCCGATGGTTAACTGTTAAACACAAGAAATGAAGGTTACTTAGAAATATAGACATGATAAAGTCAATGTTAAGAAGTGTATAGAAAAACTTTGTCACGCAGGTCATCTGAATAAAGAAACGCGACCTCTCTGGTACCTCAGTGCTCAAATTGGAGTGATCAAGCTGAGTTGCAGTGATAACTGGGTGAAATCGTCTTCTCATCAGATCCAGAGTATAATTATCTATTCTTCCTCCGCCAAAATCAGTTGAACGTTCGCTAACCCTATGAGACTAGTTGTGACGATTTCAGTGCTGCTTGGTTTTCACATATTCTTGACTTATATACTCAGTGATTTGACGATGACAATGACGTTCGACTTTGTACACTTGATCCACCATCGGTTACCTCAAGATTCGTTTCGTTACTCCTAGTCCAAATTCATGAAGTATTCCAAATCCTTGGTCGACTCCTTTCGACATAGGAGACATTGGAGTTAGAAGTGCAACCCAAACCCAAATCATTTACCAGGTGCTCGAATGGTGTTCCAAAACTAGGACTGTTTAGTCAGTCTTAAGCAAGTTTCAATCAGAAAATGGTTGTAATCCAAAAGCTGTGCTCGATCTTACTCACATTTTGTGCATCTCAAGCTATGTATTCAACAAATCAATCCAGTTGATTTCTGAGGACGTAAGCTACCTCTCTGTGAGCTCAGTGTTGTAGGGACGTAGATTGCATCACAAGTGTGCGTGCATTCGCTTGGATGGAACATACATAGAACATAGGAAAATTGGAAAGACAAACAGCTGAAGTATAATAATTGGAACTTTCAACATTTCCATACCAGATGCTGTCAAACGCTGATATATTCCTTCTCTGGAATGAAGGCTCTTGGTGCGTACATCGCATACAGATGTATGCTTCTACAAGCCAGCAAATCGGATAAAAAGCCTTGATGAGAGAACACGTGCTCATTTAGGATACCTCGTAGATCAATGAGGAGTACTTGTATTCAGTAACCCACATGGTTTACTTGGAATTTCATTCGAATTCAAATCGATCCAATTCAGGTCAAATTCAAATTTAATTCAATTACGGAATAACCTGATGAACAACTGTTCGAAGTGCAATCTTCAAAGCCAAACCATGGTTAGAATTTCAAACCCAGAACCCAGTCCACGTCAGGTGTTATAACAACAAAATGAAATGCGTAGTGTTGTTTGTGTGTAAACCTGTGCTGCATGCAAAAGGATAAAGTGATTTCCAGTGGTTTGCTATATTTGTTTGTGAAACTTTATGTTATATGATTAGAATAAAGTTAGACAATGTCATTCTCTAAAGTGAACGCTCACCCGATTCAAAAAATGCACCGAAATCTGAGGGACTGTTTATTATGGAGGCTGATAAATGAGAGAAATATTTAACAAATTAGATATGGTGATCGATTCGAGAGAAATCTATTCACTGGATCGATGTTATGCCCAAATGTTTTGTTTTTTTCAAATCAAGTGATAAAATGGCATATAAATCGATCAACATTGACCACCTCGTTACAAATATATTCCACCTCAAGGTCACTCATCACGTTCTCGTGTATGAGATAGGACAAGGTTAAGTAGTGAATAACGAATAACTGATGTTGTTGTCAGAACTTTCGGATTGCATTTTAGGTGGTTCTGGTTCGAACATGTGGGTTAGTATACCGTTCGGGTCTCCGTAAATGGACCGATGACTTATTATACAATATTCTTTAAATATTCATATAAATTACGTAAGCCGCAGGCTAGCTGCGGTTACGGAAGCTTGTTTTGTGGTCTGTTTCGCGAGTTTGTAGCATGTTGGTTGATGTACGGTAAACAGCCGCATTTGCTTACACAACAAATTAATCCAAGACCGGTACATAAAGTTCAGAGTGCGTTGTGGTAAAACTAAAACTTTAGCAAGAACATGTACTGCTGACGAACTCAAAAAGAAGCAAAACTGAGATATTGTGCTTCTTTTCAAAACGGGTTTACTGAAGTTCTATGGAAATGCACCAGTTGCAATTAACTGCGAGTGATCATCAAACTATGTAAAACCAAAATCCCCTGCTGATCACCAATGGTCAGAATATCGTAAAACAAGTTAAGGTCGTCTGAGTTCTCAACCTAGAGGAAAGTTCCATTTGTGGGTTCACTAGTCTTCCCTCAGTATGTGGTAAGGCACTGTGAACATTACTCACAAAATACTGCGATTCAGAATTTGAATTTAATAATCCAGTCGTACCTAATAAGTATCGTTGACAACATCGCTGTCTCATGAGGGCATGATCGGTGGGTGGATATTCACTACTGGTGAACTTTACAAGAACAAAACTCGAGCATGGTACATTTTTGTCGAAGGGTCAACTGGAAGGTTTATATGAATGCAGCAACTGCGAGCAACTAGGAGTTTTTCAACTTGAAGTTTATATCCCTAGCGTTGTTACATGGCTTAACTTCCGTCGACGTTCGTTTAAATCTGAAAACAAAGGTAAAAATTGTACCAGCCGAGGAAGTTGGTCAAAGTTCACTTAGTAATTTATGCAAGAGGAGACTTTTCTTCTTAACAATAAACTATAGCCATCATCTGCCCTCTCAAAATTTTACTGTTTCTGGCTGCCAGCGTGTGATTTGTTGTCAGCGTTGTTATTGATGATACTGTCACGTTATAACTCGCCTTCGTGATCGATGTGACTCAGCTCTTGCTTGCACAAAATTTTATCTACATTATAAGGTAGGCCGTACTGATTATTTCATTTCCATTTTAAAGTCAGTGATGTGGTGCGTGTAACTTTCATGCTACATTGGCATGGAGGCCGAGGATCAAGGTTTTGCTCGGATAAGGCCTTTCTTGATAAGAACGTTGTTGTCAGCTGGCAAATTGCCAGTCAGTAGCGATTTGAACAGTTTCACCCAAACACACTAGTACACCCATAAAGCGATCCATCAACTGGCAAAACAAACGCCGCCAAATATAGAATTTGGAGTTCAGATGACGCAATAGAAGTAATGCATCTGCGTTATGAAGATCTCAGAAAAATCACAAGATCAGATGGTACAGCCGTCGTAGAAGAATGTAAGCGTACAATTAACTTACAACCAAATTATGAGGAGCTAATAATGACATTCGTGATGAAGCGTATCTGACCTTGGTAAGTCCAAAACGCTTATCAACATTTCATTTGAGCCAGAAAGTCGAAATTATTCCTATACACCCTGCGCAATCACAAAAGATTCAGTGAGTTGCAGTTATATGATCTGTCGGGCAGATGGGTAGAATGATAGTTATTTGGCAATGAATTAGTGTCCTCAAAGTTGATATTAAAACAGACACCAATCCAGAATATACTGCAGAATATTTTTACCGTTTTATAGAATTTATTACATTCTGAGAACCAATATCGTTTACACAACTTAACAACCATGTATTCGTTTCACAAACTATATCCAAGTTTCGAAATAGAAACGAAGTGGAGTAGGACTAACATTTTTTAACTGAGCGGACTTGTTTGATGTTTGACCAATGAGACATACATACTGCTAGCAATCCCTTCGATACTCAGGCAGTTGCGTAAAAGAAATATAGGTAACTTAACAAGATTCAAGATGTAACCAAAAAATTTCGATCCAGCGTAATAATTGTAATATTGCAATTCCACACGCGTGGATTAGATGTAGTCAACGTACAAAATACCAGTGTGTGATATTCCTTGTTGAAGATTATCAGGCACTAGCTGGATTGGAAACGTAACGGTGAAACTAAGCAAAGCTCAAGTTACACAACAATTTTTATCATGCTATATACAGCACTTTGAGGACAAGTATCCAAGCATTAGTAGTGTAATGGTGTTATAACTTACAGGCAAAAGCAGCATAGGTTCTACAGAAACTTTCCAGGTTCAAAATTGTATCACGATTGTAATTAGATCCAGAAAGTTGTCTATATAGAATACTCTTTCTGGTGTTATAAAGTACTATTTAGTGCTCGTCACAAACGAACGTAGTGCGACGTCCTGTCATGTGAAATACATGCAATCATTGGGAAAGCACGTTAAATTTATCGGTTCTGACCAGTCATATTTAGCATTGAGAATGACACAGACTCATTCGCAAGTGAGTGCCTAATAACTTTATATCTTATGTAGAAAACTGTACCTTCATTTAGTACCATCAGTAGGAATGTTGAAGTAAAGATAGCTGAATTGTACTTCTTGATAAACATTCGTTAGAGAACTAGTGATGGTAGTAACGCATCACTGTTAGCAGGACTGGGATACGCGCGATCACTCGTTCACCACCACCGTCAACAGTTATGGATTATGTTAAGAAAGTCAATGAACGATGAGCAAGCTCTTTCGTCCAACTCGATTTTGATCGAGGGAATTGACTGAGACTTGAAAAAACATCCTGTTGCGCGGAGTATTTTGCCTTTTACTCTCCATTTGGTACGACAGGGTTTCATGTAGCACGTGACGACAAGCTAGAGAGGGTTGCACACTATGAACTATAGTCACCTCGATCAAGAAACGCGCTGAAGTTCAGATGCAATCCAGCCATCTTATTCGCGCACGGCCAAAATCTGCGCAATGAATCCAAACTACTGTGAAACGTGATTATAGGCTTTACAGTCCTAAAAACGACACCTTATCAGGGAAGGTTATCAACGGGCTGAAATTGCCCGGGTTATTGATCTACTACACGTAAAGCATTTTTTCCTGCTCTTGGTTGTTTTTCCAACAGAAATGCTCGTAAGACTTAGAAAATTTATCGGACGCTGTTGTTACGACACTGTTCATTTCTTCATCTTATAAGAGCAGCAGCGGAGAAGGCATTTTGATGGCGTGCGAATGCAAACCTACCAGTTCAGTTCAGTACAAGCAGATAATAATCTGCCTTGAATTTTTGCCCAACATGCTGCATTAATGGTGATAGTGATAGGCCCTCCACTTCTGTTCCTTTACATTGCCTGAACATCTGTATGATACGAATTGGAAACACTACCCAGTTTGCTTGCAGATGACGTTTTCAATGGTGCAGTTTAACATTCGATCAATTTTTTAAACACCAGTCATGACAATAACCCTATGAAAGCATTTTCCCTTTATATGTCGTTTTGTTACACGTCTCATAAGAACAGCTGATCAGCACAGGAGCAATGACGGTCTAAAAACAGCCGAATCTGGATCGGGTAACAAACATCAAAATTTGGTTGAAACAGTTATTCATTGTTCACCAGTAATTAACAGTGTGGATCCAATGTGGATGACATCTTGCAACCTGCCTTTTTACATCCACGCCCGATATTTCTGTGTTGTTTTTCATTTTAAATAGTTTTAATAATCATCCAAATTCCAAGCTTGGTTGGTCAGGTAGTCTGTATAATATCTACTGTTTTCGCAACGTTTTTTGTAATGTCTAGACACCTACAGAATTGTAGTGTTTGTGCGAAACTAATATTTATATTAAATCATGACATAACTCCTGGCCTACTCTACTGTAAAGCCATAGTTTAATGTACTGCTGTGGACTAAAACCGTTTCACGAACAGAAGACGCTGCTCGAGGGCATCTCTGACCCACGCGTATTCCAAATACCCCGAACAAACTACTGTGTATAGGGTTAACCAATGATAAGTAATGCGTTCCAATAATATTACACTACAAAATTTCCTTTCGAAGGATGTATTTCAAGTTCCAACAAATTAACTACAAACGCCGGTCTTTTGTACCGAGGATACTGTGCTTATTAAAAATAACTAAGCACACGCTGAGTACAGCTCAGCATTATTGTGGGCGTTTTATTTGGAAAACTGCACTCGAGTTCCGTTCCTATTAAACATATCAGTTGTACAACCAATCATTGAACTCCAGTCCACGTTCTTACAAGGCGACTATGTCGGCCACTGCGTTGTCGACTTCACAGTTAAACGCCAACGAATTGTTACATCTAGAAAATCATCCTCCTTCTCTCGGAAATTCTACTGAGGTTACCCGGACGTTACGACAAGAGACGCTACAACTTCCCTTTCAACCACACTCCACATCTGCAAGACCAAACCTTCTCAATAAAACTGTAATCACAATAATCACCAAAGAGTATCATAACGTTAACTTGCATGCTTTCAAAATGAGTGAATAAAGCGAGCCACATATTGTACGAACCTAGTGCAATAAATCCAAACAATTTTAAGATCACCATGTGTTTTCCTGGGATATCTTAAACATTCCCTGGACTGCGTATAAAAACTGACGCAAGAAACAACTGGAAAACAATCGTCTTTTAATCCAGCTTCCTCTAGAATTAAACTTGTGAGAACCGACAGGAATTATGATTGAACGGGTGAATTTTCCGTTTTGTAATCTCCTGTTATGACTTAAGAAACCATACGTTTAGCGCTTCGAATCATCAGTTGTAGTTTACTTTTGTGTTCATCATTTTTCAAGCAACATTCCAAATAGAAAATTGTTTAGTTCTGACCAATAGTCCGTGGATGGGGTTGGCATATATTGAACGTGTCATAGATGACGGAAGAGTTCATATCCTTCATGGTTTTACGTGTTTTCTGTTGAAAAACAGCTCGAGGCTTCCATCATCTCCGAGTTCACCAGTGGTGTTAGTCGTTTTCCTGAGTGAAAGTTGAGCTCAAATCTTGTTACTGATCAAACAAACTTTTTGTCATAAGAAATTGCTGCTGAACTTCCCAATATCATAATTCCTTCATGTTAATTATGAGATCAACAGGGTAATTATCAACGCTGTCGTGGAGATGGCATACATCAGTAATGAGCCCTGACGACAACGATATTAGAGGCTACTGCTCCTTTTCGAAATGGATTGATTGAAAAGACAGTATGAATCAGAGAGTTCTGATTAGCCGTGAGTTTTGTTCAGTAAAAGTAACTGCTTTTTGTACATTTTCTCAAATGGGGTATAGCAGATTAACAAAAATCATTTAATACGGTATTAGTTTTACGGCTTCAATCCATTTCCAAACCATGTTCTCTGGACTTTGCACTTAGAAATACTACCGGCGATTCCAGCATCAAATGGTCATTATGGTTTCACATTAACCTCTCAGATGTGGTTCCATCTAGCGATAAAACCTAAAGACGTGTGCTGTGCGGATACTGATCGATTAAACCTAGGTGCCTGATACCATGTATCATCCACAGTCACGTGACCTTCAACATCCGTTAAACCTATGTGATTTCCACAAGTCTGGAAAAACGACCAGAGTGGCCATGTGGGACAATTCCAAGTATATACGAGAGAGTAGTGAACAAAATTTACTTGTTATGCCGACGAACTTGTGAGCTGCAAAGACCTTTGTGAAAAATGTGGTTGATAGAACTGACGGAGAAGAAATGACTTTTGACATGGTCTATTGTGAGACTATGTTGATTGATTATTTAGCAATCACGTTGCCGTTTTAATTCAGAAAAACGTACCGCTTAACTTTTTTAAAAGGTGGTTATGCCCAAAAGACTTTCACTTGATCGCTACCAATTAGGTTCATTGTCTGTATGTTGAGCACTTGAGTGACCGAATAATTTACTTTGCTAGAAAAAAAACGAATTTGGTTAATTCCCTAAATGTAATTGCCAACATAAATATTGGCCCCACTGGATGGCAACACTTATCACCAGAAAGCACCTGACATTTTTTTCAGAAGATGTAATATATGAAACTGACAAACATAGCTGCCGTTCTTCGCTGTCTTGTTCCGATCAGTTACTGTGTCTCTTCTGGAGACGATAGGGCAACCTGATGACTAGTCACAAGCAAAAGTGGTCGGGCGTTCACAAAGGGTGACTCGTTTGTGCCTAATTTAAGGTGAACGGGGCAGTGGTCAGCACGGTTGCCTCATGAAGGTGTGGCTGGACTTCTAGTCCCGAAAGTAGCAAGGGTATACACTACTGACGAGCGCTAATGAGAAAGAACCTCGAGTCTAGTGTTTCTTCTCGAAGGAAGCCAGCTAGAAAGTCTATATGAGTGTGACGGCTGCGATTAGATGTGAGTGATGTTCGAATTGAAATTAGCCAGATCCCCGACTGCTGTTCAGTAACCTAAAGTTTTGATCACTCTTGGGTGCTATGATATAGTTGTTTTTTCCATTCCTGTCTGTCTTCCTTCTTGCAACATAGTCCTTACTTCACGCCCTTAAAAAATGACCGTAAAAGCGACCACCCATTTTTACTTCCGATTCATTTAGAACTGCCCGAACGTTTTGTGCTAAACAAAGAACTCCCCCACACGTTTCGTAACCACTTTTCTTACCTATTACAAAAGGATTTCACTTCATTAGAGCCGTCAAACATCCGTGCTATTGTTTGATTAAACGTCTGTATGCAGGATGTCAATGCTTCCATACATGTCATCCCCTAGTACAGTAGTTGTTTAAAAATAGTGTTCATAAGTTTCACTTTTGGTGGCGTTTATCATGCGGGTTAGTTTCTGATTATTGATTACATAACGCGGAGTATGCACAAACAGGCTCCGATAAGGCTTTCTTTGAGTTGACATGAAATGTTTACCTTCAGTTTACACAACGACAAATTGTGTAAGTGATGTTATATAAATTTATTCCGGCGGATTTGACCATACAGATAAACAAAATCAACAAATGGATTTTCTAATGAGGTGGTGATGAGGCCTTTTGGACTCAAGAACATTGCTATTCACATAGTACTGTTTCGCAAACATATCAAAGGATCGATAAGTACGAATGGATTTTTAATCAGCCGTAAGTTTGTCGACTACTCTCTTAGCTGGGGATGTAGTCAATATTTAGGTCAGCTAAATCGTACACAAAAGTGCAATACTACAAAGTAAGCTTTGTGGGGTCATTCGCCTTAAAGTGCACGGGCCCACAATTATTAAATTTGTAAATTAGTAAACAAGTATGTCAAAAACAACGCGGTATAAAGCACGTGAGCCATAGTAGTAACTAGTTTGACTTCTTCCAGTAGGAGGTGAAAATAAGACGGTGGACAACCTACACGTTCAGAAATCATTAAGTTGTCCAAAAATTAACAGTAGAACTAATGGTGAATACAATGATAGGATATTAATCTGTTCAACATGGGGTTAGTTGAAGGGATTAAAATTAACAGGACTCATTACAGATTACTGGAGAATGACGAGTGCAGTAATAAGTGTTTAATGTTGTAGGTGCAACTGCGCGTCCCTATCATAACAAAAAGTACGACGAGTTCTGTTAGTTTTATTTCGCTGTTAGCCATAAAATCATGATCATGAATAAAAGAGATTGTTGCACATTCTTCCCGAGTTACCGATCACATAACCACAGATGACAAAAGCAGTCAACAACAAACGCAAAAATCCAGTTTCTGTTCCCAAGATTTATCGATCAGATGCCGTTCAACTCGGTCTATTAAGCGATTGACATGAGCCGTACACTGCAGTCCTCTCATAAACGACCTTCTAGGATGTTACGTTCGAAAGTGCAGTAAACTAACAAGCTGACAAGCTTTTCGGAAGATAAAATCACGTTTCTTCCGCCCCACAATAGTAACGCAATGTCTCTCAGAAAACGTGATTTTGAAACTCTCATCACGACCATTCAGTATGGATAAGATAAATCTGTTTAAAAAGGACTCGATTTCAACACTCAACTGAGGCAACTTGAGACAATGGATATAACTCCCAAAACTGAACCTGCTTTAAGCAAATTGGCCACAGATGTTGCAGATGAAGCACGATTCCGAATTGCAAGCGTTTTACAAAGACAACAGCCAGCTGTCTCAAACTTAACCACTACAGAACAGAACGCTCTTGGTTTAATCAAGAAAGACCGTTCGATTCCCGTTACTAAGGACGATAAAGGTAACATTACAACGATTCGTAGTCAAGAAGATTACCAAAAGAAAGTGTTAGAGCACTTAACTACTGGACCATATGAAGAGATCAGGGAGTAGAAGATCAACGCACCTCTTAATAAAGTCAAAGCACAGACCAGCAGGTTCCTCCGATGCATCAAAGAAGAACTTGGTCAGTCTACCTGGTTCATGCTCACTCCGAAGAGTCATCATCCTTCGTGTTTCTATGGCCTTCCGAAAGTGCATAAAACAGGAATACCCATAAGACCTATTGTTGACTACACCACCAGTCCAACTTAGAAGCTGGCCAAGTTCATCAGCCGTATTATCAAACTGTTGCAAAACAAGTTGGTAAGCAACGTCAGATATTTTTTTGACTTTGTCGACAAACTCGAACATGTGACATTATGTAATGGTGAAACTTTTCTTAGTTTCGATGTTACCTCTCTTTACACCACTGTAACAGTGGAAGTTAGCATGGATGTTGTTAAAGGTTTAATAGAAAGTGACGACTCTCTTGACGCACTTATTAATTTGTCACCTTCCGAAATGGTATCTGGTCGTGAACCTTGTTTGTACCCAACCTTGTTCCCCCGTTGCACCTGCAGTAGCCAATCTTTTCCTCGGATACATGGAAACACAGGCGATGAGTAAATTTATCTGCCCTCCACGAATTTCGTGGCGATATGTAGATGACACATTCGTAGTCATGAAACAGAGAGCGCGCGACCAATTCCTACAGTTTCTTAACTCAAAATGCAACGGCGTTGTATTCACATTGGAAGCTGAAACCGAGGAGCGCTTACTTAGCTTTCTAGATTGCCTCGTGAAAGTTGATGAGCATAAGCGATTCCAGCTTTCTGTGTACCGAAAACCAACTCATTCTGGTCGGTATCTCAACTTCAACTCGTCACATCCAATCGGCGTGAAGAGAACAGTAATCAAATCACTCGTCAATAGAGCTACTAAAATTTGCACTACTGAACTCTCCAAAACAACAGAAATTTCTCAAACTAAAGAAGTGCTAACCGCCAGTCACTATCCAAACCCGTTTGTTGAGAATACAATTAAGCGCATATCAACTAAGGAGGAGACCAAAACGACCAGAATTTTCAACTCTACTGTGTAAATACCGTATCGTAAACAAACATCTGAAAAAATTCGCTCAATCCTGTCTGGGTAAGCTGTACGGACCGTTTTTCGGTTAGATAATACCTTAGAACGACTGCTGATGCATCCTAAAGATCCAGTTTCCATAGATGACCGGATAGACTGTGCTTATGGTGATTGTACTGTCAAATACAAAGAAGAGACAAGCAGAAAACTGAAAGTACCTGTTGCCGAACACAAGAGGCACACGAGGTTTCCTCCTAAGGACGAATATCAATTTCAGAAGCTAGAGAAGGGTTAGGGTATCGTACTACATGCACTGTCAGAAAATCACAACGTAGGTTTTGATCAAGCTCGAGTGATTCACAGGGGTCTGCCTTCCCACACAGAGCGTTGCTGCGCTGAAGCTCTCATCATTTACACACAGCACGCTTGTATTAATCACAATCATAGCAAACCCCTGTGTGCAGTGTGGCGTGGATGGATAAACAACACCAGACACAGACGTATCTTATCTACATCAGTCTTACCCCCATCTAATGGGCACACGATTCGACCAACCAATTCAGTTGCAGCGCAGATTGACCTAACCACGAGAAATCCCACGTGACCTCTGTGCTTTTGCTAGTGTGATTTCGATTACAACACTCCTGAGGAAGGCTACCCGAGGTGGTTGAAATGTATAGTATCACAACTGGCTCATAACGTTTTGTTATTCTCAATCAATTTATCGAAGTAATCAAAATTGCAAACCTTCACTTCTAACTAAATCTGTAAGTCTGCCAACCAGTTAATTACAGAGTTTAACCGGAAAAATATGACTTAACTGGCTGATCGATTGTACCCAGACATATCGATGGTACTATACTCAGTAGCAAATGTTGAGGACCTAGAACGAAGAATCAGGTATCATAAAAGTATTGAATAACACAGGCTCAGTTTTATTGACTTAGGGGGGTGGGTTAGGACTGAGCTGGATGAGCCAGCTGCTCAAACTAACTGCACCAAAATGTGCAGGTCACCTCTGAAATGGGTGGGGTTATCTTGACTGGTTCACAGTAAGTAGAAAGGTCACACAAATGGTGTAACTCACAACAATTGAGAGTGCATCTTACTGAGATCTGTAAATGGTTCTTCTCAGGCCCATGTTAAGAGAATCTTGATTTAGACGTGTACGTTAAGCGGATCAATACTCTCACATAGTGCCTTCTCGGATTAATTAACGCCACTGATTGTCTTGTCGATCAATCGTTTTTTTCTGTAAAATATCAGTGTACCTCTTCTAGCGTAGACAGGAGACAATAACCACTATCGGACTATTGGTTATGAGATTGAACCCTTACAAATCAGAACAGAGTTGTGAAGATTCAAGCTTTTACACAATAGAAGAACCTGCATGAAACCATATATAGTATACAAGATGGTGTTAGGTTTTGATGTGACCGCTATCTTACTCTCTTTTGCATAAGCGTTGTGAACTTTCTTTTAAACTTTGCTGTCATGTGTATTTACTGAAAAATTACTATTGATTTTAACCGACCAGCTCTGTTAAGTATAATATTGTTATCAGTTAGCTTGAAATTTACGGTGCTTTAGGTAACTAAAGAAACATCCAGTATAACTTTGTAAACTAACAATTTTGACTCTTATGCTTTCAATTGCTAAATCAGTTTTAATGCCGCAAATAACCCATGATAGTTCACATCTCTGTTGCTGTTTTTGCTACTCTCTAGGGTCAGACGGCTTGAAGATGTCCAGCCCAATTGTGGTTGGGTGTAACATGGTGGCAAGCGACTTGCGGTGTAAAAGGTGGGACATTTAATTTCAAATGAAGTTATCGTCAATATTTTCCCCGAGAATCAATGCAAAATTATCCATTTCGGAGTATCTCTAGTGGTTTCATTGGGTAAAAACGAGAAGAGGATATAAGCAGGATGGGACCTCTTCACAGATCAATTGTGCTGGTCGGGCGTTGCTCCCGGGATCGGCTGCTCAGGGAACTGACAGTCCATCTCTTAACAAAGTGGTTGCTACTTAAACTCTTCTCAGAACATCTGTATCAGATGATACGGAATAAGGAAGAACTCAGTTGTAAAGTGTCTACTTTGAGGTGAAAAGCAGGAAATTGTATATCGGAGTTTAACTCTTTTCCATACACATTAACTTAACGTATAAGACTGTGCACATCAATGTCCTCGAACTGAGCGAGTCCTTAATTCAGACGTTCCAAGATCCAGATTGCAGTGTTCTGACTAAGTGAACCCAGCTGCCAATACAGCGTGCTAACGATTTGTTGTATCGAATTTATTATTACGCAGAGAATCAGATGATAAAATCACAATCTAATTGCAGTTTTAACTGTGTATGAAAAAACTGTAGTAGATTGTTTGCTGACACTTAGCATCAACATGTTAGACGGAATTAGGAATCAAGATATACTTTTCGATAAAAGTTTTGCATATCTCCTGTGCACGTTGGTTGTTTCTCTGAAATATATCATATCGAACCTTTTGACTTGATAGTTTTGGCAGGGAATCACTGCAAGAGTGAAAAAATGGACAGGATTTTGACAAACAAAGATTTTTGATAATCCATCATCAGTCATTAATAAAAGATGCTGGAGACGTATTCCCATTAAGTGTTTGTCTGTTACCCAATTTACATAATTTTAAAAACAGAAGATTATATGAAAAAGAGTTTGCTTGCAAGTTAACCACTTTTGGTCGTCTTCCGATAGTGACAACAGTTACATCTGACCCAGTGGTTTGAGATAGCCATCAATTTCGGCCGCTTGCAACCATTACCATCTGTAAACAGTAACAATCACGTTTGTCGTATTTTAATGTTCCATCAACCGTATCTCGTGAAACACGGTTACCAAAGTCTGTGTCAACTTGGTGTTTTGGGTTAGCTGATTCTGGCGTGTTGGTGAATTCGTATAGGATACGTAAATTCATCCTAGTGTGTGGTTACGGCCGTTGGATAAAACGTTGTCAAACACGTCAATCATGGCTAAAAACGGTGTCTGCTATATTCTGAAAAAGTGTAGATGATAGATCGAATCAGGAGAACGTGTAGTTTGTCAAGGTGACAATCACCAGCCCTTTCGAGAACATGTAATTCATAATGGGTCAGATCCACAAATGACTACAAGCATGAACGATGGAGCCTGCCTCCAAGTTATTGAGAGCCTGTCCCGAAGAGGTGGAAGAGGGAGAAACAGTTTTCACTATACTAAGCAAAGTTACATAACTACTTGGTCGTTTTTTACTTATCAAATAATCCAACCGAATTACCTTCGGAGGTACAGATAGTCGTTTACCCAGTTAAATGGCAGGTACATAACTGACAGTATTATAAGTTGAACACCACTCACGGTTGCTCATGGAGTCGGCATTCTTATAGGCTTTCCAGTCGACTTCTTTCAAAAACAATACTATATTTGAGTTCTGCTCTTGTGAGAGCTGGTCAACATTGTATATCCTTCACATGACCGGGATTAGAAATCCGGCTACATATTCACGGAAGAACTGTGTTAACCATTGATTCATCGACTGATTTATCATATGTAGACGCTCATCTACACTCGCTTGCCAGTTGCCAAAGAGCCTTGAGAGGAGACACTAATTCTCCTGTCATCTCTTACCAATAACCGCACAACTGGGACTTCTCTCTAAACTGAAATCCTAGAAATCATCAAACTTGTTGGGCGGTGTTTTGAGTACTGATATTTTGTAGGGGATTCGGTTAACATATATAAATTACTCGATTACCACCTGGTTACTACCTCCCCATGTACCGGTTAGCCGACCCCTTTCGGAAAGAAGCAGTAGACTACGGAAGCCACGAGTAATTACGAGTAATGTACATAATATATCAACCACAATTTTCTGCTGTCTATCAAGGGCTGACATTGCTATTGCAGTAAACTCTGTTATGGGACATGTGATTAAAACGCACGCCAACGTCGACCGGAGTTCAACACCTGGTAAAGGTAAAGAAACACTCTACTGAAAGGCTATGAGGGATACAAAGGCTTGTGCCCGCAAATTCACTTCCATTAGGGAAGCAGGTATCATGCATCGACAGTGGACAATTCTAAAAATTAGACCAAACAATTAATTACAGTATACAAAACTATGGGTTAGTAAGTTAGAGACGGTTCAAAATATTATGCTCACTTTGAATATGATGGTTTATTTGGCAACAAGTTTACACACATTGAAGTGGATAATATTTGTTTGGAGTTGTAAATTAGAAAACCAGTAAAAAATCAGCAAAAATTTAGTGGCTTTTACTTACTTAAACTCGATACGGTTAGGATGTACCGTTGTACTGAATAAATGCTGCGAACGTAATAAATCTTTTGACATTTTTCTGATTTTTCTAAATACTTAGACATTAGCTATTCGGCAGTGGTTGCACCAAGATGTCAGTCATTCTTAGCTCCCCTACTACTGAATTAAAGTGGTCTGAATGTGCGTTATTTGTGGTTAAGGAAACTGAATGTTTGACGTTTTGTTATAACGTGTAAACTCATTTCCAATCCTTCAGAAAGTGGTTTTAAAGTACACGTACGCTCACATTTGTCTGTAATGGACGCTCTGTGAGCACCTTTGAGTATGCCAGTCAACGTGTTTGTAACCGCATGC
Source organism: Paragonimus heterotremus (assembly GCA_013368495.1). Taxonomy (NCBI): domain Eukaryota; kingdom Metazoa; phylum Platyhelminthes; class Trematoda; order Plagiorchiida; family Troglotrematidae; genus Paragonimus; species Paragonimus heterotremus. The sequence goes on from LUCH01002110.1 coordinate 88,928, forward strand.
TATTGTGGTGATGTATGACTTTTCTTTCTAAGGTAAGCAAAGATCAGCTTTCATTTTCAGGTAGTCACAATCTACCAGAACGTTTGTTTATGTATGGCTAACTTTTTGTGTCATTTCTCGTTTCTCACATTCAGGCGTATGCTGTTTTGTGGCAAATCCGTCTAATAGATGCCTATGTAGACTGAAAATCACCCGAAATTGACTTCAAAACTCCTAGCCTCTGACTTTTCAGTCAGTCTCGTTCGAAAACAAACATGGTACTCACGTTTAGCTCCTGTTAAAGCTCGTCTATGGTTTAGATGCACATTTACTGTGAGGCGAATGTTGTATTGGTTAACACGGTCGCCAAAAGGAAGGGTGGCTGAAGTCCAAATCCCGAAAGTGACAAGGATACTGACGAGCACTGACAGGATGGAAACCTGAGCATAAAAGTTCTTTTGGGAAAGATCTGATGGTAAGTTCTGCTGGACTGCAAAAGCTGTGATTATATGTGTGATGTACAATATATGATAATCAGGCTGCCGTACCATTTACTGGAGCTTTGTTCCACCCATCTTACCACTGTACCTGAACAACAAAAAAAACCAAACTAACACGTCTTGTGTTCAACAAGATTAGATCGTTTACCGAATGATGTTCACCTCTTAATGACTGACTTGCTGTTGCTACCGTAACAGTTCAGACCAGGAACATTGAAAGATTATCAGTCAATTTACTGATGTTGTCTGTGTAACAACGATAGATACTTGGTTTTGGGTTAAGTAAAACGACGGCTTTTTGTAACTTAATGCAACTATTCCAGCAAGATTCGTGTGTACAAAGGTGTTGTTTAGTCAACATAATCCCATTGGGTGAGACTAACTTTGAGCTGATGTTGTGTACTAAACTGATGGACGACATAGCTGTGTCAACACGGTTACTTATGACTGGAAAATGCTAGACGCTCGATAAAGTTGAATTTTCCACGCTCTGTTCTGGTTATGCACCCGTCCTTGTCAATGTCTAATGCACAATTTAAAGTTGCTGCGTTCGAAACCGCATATTCTCTCTTAATCTGTTTGATATATTTAGCTACTGTGATACATATCGTGTTCAAGTACTGCAGGAATTTTCGTGACGAAGAAACTTACAATCATTGCACTGTTCAACTAACTCCGGTACAGTTGACAACCCGACTCTGTCAGCACGACCGTTTTGTATGGCATAATTTAAACCACCGACAAACATGAACGAATGCAAACGGATTGCAATTAGGTCTGATAAAAAAAATATTTGCCACTCAAAAGTAAATGGACACTCACGCCCAGTTGGTTTTGTGTGCAGATAACCGGATAACCGTTGCCATTTGGACATCTTTCCCTTAGACCGGATGTAAAAGTAATCCACTCACAGATATTGAAATTGAGACTAGGTTACAGCAGTAAAATCAAGTCCAAGTGTGCTCCGTTTTTCAACGCTTTTTCTATATTATACATCGTGCATTTTGGTATTGATTGGCTGAACACACACGTATGCACAGGTGCTTCAATGCATACAGAAGGGAGGTGTTTAGTTTGTACTTAACCTAGCACGCGTGCACCGGCACCAGAACATGATAGTTGCGTTTAATTGCGTTGAGTTGGTTGTTTTGTGTCACTATCTCTTCCTATCATGTTGGTACTTCACACTCGAGGCCGCGTAATCATACGCGCACACAAACGCACACACATGCATGTGTGCGGTTGTAGGCACGTGATTATTATATGAGGCATGTGACTGTTCTACAACTCATTACTCACCGGACTAGTTAGATTGCATAACATGACTACTTTTGTTAAGCTTTCCATTGCAGTCTAATGCAGAAATAATGGTGGCTGGGTAGATGGCACACAATCGTTTTGTATATACTGTACAATATGAACAAGGTTAACGAAAGTTTACTGGATCATTTATTTAAAACCAGTGCGCTCAAAATAACTGTAAGGAAACCTATTTGATGGTGAGCTGATACAGAAGGGGCTATAGGCTTAACAGTATGACCATCATATTTGAAAAATCCTACGTTTTGTGAGCCAAATTAAGAATAGAGGCCTGGGTCAGCGTACTCGTTCTTTAAAAACAGGTTGTGTGATACTGACTGTGCTCGAATCCCCGTACACATTGCCGTTGGTTTGGTGTGAACCGCCGAGTTTCCAATACGGCAGGGCATCGTAAGGATCAACTGAAGTCCACATGAAGGTTAGATTGGTGAAAGCGGAACAGGTCGACGTTAGAAGGTTTTAGTAGAACACCGTCTGCTATTTGACATACTAGATAGAAAAGTCGACAACGGCGAGATTGTTGAAGGAGAAAAGAAATTCAGCCACATAACATGAAAAATGCATCAAGCTAGCTAGAGACTAGTGGAAATCGTCGAAAGCAGACTTAGTCTGCCGCAACACTTCCGATAGTTAGGCCGTCGGAAGATTCGGCATGAACTGAGTTCGCACTTTAAACCATCAACTGATGAAAGTGACAGACTGTTTGATTGCCAGATGTTGAGCACATTCGATGTCTTGCTTGTTTTGTCAACACCATATATTATACTACAGCAAAGACGTAAGTTTAGTTGACTTTTGCTGGGAACTCATACTGCTGCATCTTGTAAGTCCAACAGACAATTTGTGAGGTAGTTCATGTATTTCAACCAGTAGATTAAACGCGAGTGATCGTAGCACGCAAACGTGGGCGTAAAGTGAAAGCAACTGCATGAATCAACATTACCACCGAACGTCTTGCTTGAACGACTTGTCAGTAGGAAACGACGTATACAAACAGAGATACGGCAGGGCGAGTACTTGGTCAATATCTGCGTAGACAACATAATTGGCGGCATCCGTTCCAGATTAGCCTGTCAGGGTAGTCGAAACCAAAGGACGCCTGCACATAACACTTACCACAGGCAGATTGCAGTGCACAATCTGTTTTTCCATTCGCACATTGACCCAGACGGTCAAAGCGCACTGTGGACCTCAGGTCTATACGTTTAACCTGCCAGTCAGAAAACTCACCTCGGGGTGACTTGCTACGGTTATTGGAAAACGTGATGGGCAGTGCATCAAAAAGTAGTCACGGAAACGTCTAGACTCAAAGATATTAGCGTTCGTCGTAGGACCGAATGTGGATAAGTAAACTAATTCCTTACACTGAAGCCACGAATCAAGGGTTTTCTACACACAATTTTCTGTCAGTTTCGACGGGACATCGAAAGTTCCCGTACAAGAAGGCATTCCAGAATACACTAATGGAGGTCACGGCGTGTAGCAAACAACCAATAAGGGTAGAAGTTAAACGGGTCTGAAACGGATCCCTTGCGTCTATTGAGTTAGGCTTCCTTCTGCTTATGTCATTACTGGTCTACAATGTTAAGGATCTATGTGAAACGACCTGGTGAATGTTTTGTACTTCCTTCATTGTCACAATACCTAGATGAGTTCTGTTTTACTGGTAAGCTGTTTAGAGTTAGGATAAACCTGAAAGCTGTTACAGAAAGGCTTTCTTTTATTCACTCGAATTGTTCTATACGAATATCACTGCTTTTGCGGCCACCAGGGGGGAACAGTACGTGATTGCTTGTACAGACAGGAACACAGGTGCTGATGGCATTTATTACATAAAGCTCCCACTTAGCTTTTGTAACTGGGTCAGCGGTGATGATCTAAGAATGGCTAACAGTCAGTGATAAACATAAAACCAACTAAATGGCTCAAAGCAATCTACTCTATAGAGGACGAACGATCGCATTATAGTAAGCACACCACTACTCAGTAGTGAGACATGAGCATATATTTAGATATTGAGGCAACCGGGGAGAAAATATAAGAATAACCACTGGAGTGCCATTTACCATGAAATGGTTCACGGTACATGCAGGAACTCAGCATTGACAACCGTTGCAACTTTGACCTGGTGGAATCAGTGTTATGTGCAAACGAGTGTTTGTTTGTTATCATGTTGAAGTGCACATGTGACATGCCAGCCGGCCGTTCTTACTCTGAATGCCTTTAGCACTTCCGGACCAACTTTGGGGCAACGTGGAGACAACGGGGGACAACATTTTTCCGCGGTGGAAGTTCCAACAACAGTCCTGTAAAAGGAAACAACACAAACAAGTATTAGCCAAAGGCCCAGTAAGCCACGCACACGTCGTACACAAACGAAAACTAAAACGGTGCCAACAACAAAGCAGGACGCCCTGTTACACAATCCAAATTCACCTTGTCAGTTTCCTATTTCATCGATCCTAAGCTAAGGCGCAATATTGACTTTTATGATATGGAATGGAAGACCATCTCTTGAACCTAACTTGTCTGTGAAGTGAACATTAAACTTAAACAGCAGCATGATAAGCTGTCTATCAAAATAACAAAAAGAACCGTGCCTAAACTGCATGACTGTGGACAGCTGGCGTTCTCATGTTGTTTTCGACTGGTTGTCATGAACTGATGTTTGTTTACTTCTAGTCCCGTTGTATTTTTAATTTTGCTGGCATCGCACAACTTGTGACTGGAATTCTGTTTGTCTTAATGTTATTCGGTTTTTATCCCTGTAAGGAACAGCTTGGTTACAGTGATTCGTATTCTGCTGACTTAAACACTAACTAGTGAATTTCATGAAAACCTGAAACTGACTAATCTACCAAGTAGAAAGGGAATTCGGGCTATTCCGCGATGATTCACCTGTGAGTTATAAAATATTTTGACTCGTATCCCTGCTATCATTCAATATACAACTTCGTTTTTTAGGCGAGTAATAAAATAGTAATGATGCGGGTCCCATTTAGACTGAGAGGATAATTAGCGTATAAAACAAAACATTGCTTCGTACTTTTTTGGCTTTGAAAGGGCCAAGGAACAGTGGGAACACTACTAGGCTCGTTGTTGTCTTGTGTTGGCGAAGTTAGAGCGTAGTTCACTGGCTGACCATGTAGAATCGGTCACTTCTTGTGAACTTTACATAAGGAATGTTACCCATAGAGCAGATAAATTGAAAAGCCCTAATGAAATTTTACAACATTTCAGCTCTGCTCATAAAATTCCCGTTTTGCCTTGGAACTGGTATCTCCTGCAGTTTTCGCTGCTTAGACACGCTCGTGTCACGTCGCGAAAGTGGCACAGTACAACGGAAAACGTGTAGTGAGACAACACGAAAGATGCACTACACAATTCTCAATAGGCTTGCACCATGAGAACAATAGAGGACTGTAGTTCGACGTTTCATGAACAGGGCAGTGAAAACATACTCAAATTATACTACTAAAGACAAGGAACACTTTTCCTCCGCAAAAATATGCTAATAAACACAAAGCCAGACTAATCGAAAACTGGAAACAAAATTCTATAATTACCTTGTTATTTTCAGTCGAAAGCTTAACCAACAGGATAAATACAGCAATCAAGAACAAATTTCGTCGTTAAACTACAGGCTCAGTCAACTTCCATACAAGCCGAAGGATACACTTTCTGCTCATGTCATCTTCTGTTGTTTACCTTTTTGATTGTTCCGTAAGAACAAGCTATATTGGACGCAAAACAGGGCGATCACTCAACATTAACCTGGAGCATAGGACAACAGGGGTAAATTGTGAATTGATAGAACCTTACCCTTTAGTGCTTGCTGCGCCGTTGACCGAGCCAAGAAACCAAATCAATTCGACTGGCTCATTCATATCCGCCCATGGAGTCCGCGGGAAACAATCAACAGCCGTACACTTACCATTGTATTTCGTTTGCATTCCTCACAACTATGCACTCAAAAATGATTGATCAAAATGCTGAATCCTCATCGCTGTCCATGCAGACTCAGTATAGAATGATCACACGGATGTGATATGACTTTCGCAAACATCGATCAAGTTAGTCGTATACAACTAAAGTGATCGATGTTAAGTAACATCATTTTGTGAATGAAACCAAACGAACACCATTGAATAACATCTCTCTTTTTAGTGGTGTAAATTCGACCCTAATCGAATCCATGTAAGTGTGATGTATTTAGTTTTGTGATAGAACCCCAAAAACACACTTGCTTGATGAGTGTTTCTTCCAACAGATCGACGGTCCAAAACATGAACATTACATACAAGATAAACAGGAACCGAGTAACATATTAGACTAGCCAAAGTTCATCTGTTAAACCACAGTACAGAATACATTTTAAATCAGATGCTTCTCGTTACTCTCAACAAAGTAATACAAGAAAGTTTTATATTTTTTATAATGAACGCATTCAGCTTTATGTGTAAACTTATACAGCATACCCTGCGCACCACGTCATCCGAACTAGCAGGTTTAGAACAGACGAGATGGTATACGCCTCCCCCTAAAAATGAACGAACACAAACAGCTGCAAACCCAGCCGTTTCATGTGGCCAGCCATCTTAAATTTCACTGTATGTGGCTGCTTAATTAGCACATTAATTCCCATTGGCTCACTTGAATAGACTAAACAGATATACAGATGTATGGGTTCTTTGGATAAGCTCTCGTCAGTGGCAAACGTGTGACTAGCAAGAAAACAGAAACTCCGAACCGAATGAAATGTCTGAAAACACAGGTCGAGCCCAAAAGTGAATGTTGCCAACAACTAAGCACACTGTGTACAAATACTGACGAGCAGTGGCTCTCGAACACGTGGAATTAGCTGTCAGAGACTGTCCACTGAGGCTTCGGCATGCCTGAAAGTTTGAGTCTTGAAAATTCATCAGGACCGTAAATGTTGTGAGCTCTGGTCGACAAGCGCAGTAAAATGCATAAGGCGGCGCTTCATGCACTAGTGGATGATCTAATGAATATTAGCCAACTGGGGATGTGCTCTTGGGCGACAATTCGGACGTTTTTTCTGCTCCACCGATGCATGTGCGCGAAAAGTATTCATATCGTAATTTGTCTTTTAGCTACTCTAATAGAATAACGCAAAGAGGAGTTCAACCATATTGCTTGTTTTGATACAGACCGTGATCCACTGAAAGAATATGTAGCCGCTAAGAAAGTTTGGTTAACTTCAGGAAACATTTTGAGCCAGGTTTTCAACAAGTTACAGTCGAGCATCGCCAGAAGAAAGTACACATGTCCAAAGGTTGATGGAAGTCCTCCAACGAACTTCTAAGTCATTTGCGTTCCACTTTCAAAAGCGCATTCGAACTCCCATGTTTCGTTAATGTGAAATAAGTCAGGTAAGTTGTTGATTAATAATTTCCGTCGTAATTCACAGTATCAGATACAGCACCCCGAATCTATCTGACTCAGTTGGGCTGTTTGCTAGTTGACGGATCCATGATTCACTTGGTCTAGTCAGTGAGAGAGTAGTTCATGTGACCAACAGTGGCGTAACCAACTATCGTATCAAATATCCCTGCGATCGTCCTGTTAACATGCTACCTGACCGGTTCCGATATTTTGATTTGTCTAACAAAGGATGAACTCAAGTATCACTTCATTCATCCTCATAACAGTTTTTGTTGTTGTGTGTAAACACCTCGTTTGATGATTCAGTCGGCTCAATTTAAGAAGAATTATCTGCGCAAGTATGCAACTGATGTTCCTTCTCACGGTTTCATGTACTCCAGGCCTCATATCTCTACATCACACCGTACGCCAAACCCAACACGACATGCGGACTGCGTATACGAAAGTTAATGAATGTCTGACATTCATATCAAA
>LUCH01002111.1:0-25622 GCA_013368495.1 Paragonimus heterotremus
CGGCTATTTAGACAAACATTTGACCGATTCGATCGCATTTCGTCGGTTCGTCATTGCCTGTCGGTCGCCTGTACTTGTCGTGTCTTTTGGCCCTTGACGGCCTATTGCGGCCAACCATTGTACCTTATCCCACGAACGTAAACGATTTGAGTACTGTACGTTCTTCCGTCGAACGTTGAGTGACGCACGGTTTCCAACGACTTTACTTGATTCTGGCATTTGGCGTCTTTGGTTATACGTGCGTCACTCAACGTTCGTCGGAAGAACGTACACTGATTAAGATGCGAGCACTAGAATTGCCCACCCATAGTTTGCCAGTTCAGCTGTAGTTGATGGGTCTTAAGAGTAGCAGAGGTGGCAGGTGCCCGCTATTTGGATGGAGAGACTCACCTGCAACTATACGGATGACCTACTTTGCAGCATGACCGGGCGTGGCTCAAGTAAATATGATGCAAACCGGCTTTCTCCGTTGCCAAATACCTGCTGGAGACTAGCTATCCATCGGACAAAAATTTTCCCTGCGTCGATAAGTTATCACAAATCCGTCATCAGGATGTCACTTAAAGACCTGTTTTTACGCAACATATGTTAGTATAGTGTGTATACAAAACACTTGAACTTCCAAAAGTCTACTGGGATTTTAACAAATTACAGGTCTGTGTGTTTGCCGGCTTACCTGTTCCATCTGCTTTGTCGTTTTCACACGGCTTGTTCGCATTCCCATGAAGGATAACAATGATACGACACACGTGATGACGCCGTGGTAACAATGAAGGAAGTTGGTAATGCGACACGTTACGATATTCTTTTACCAGCTGAGCTACGAAGACATACTGGGAGCCCAGAGATTTTATTTTTGGACTCAATTTTCTACCCTTCCTACAATTTCGTACAATAAGGAAAGTCTAGTTTTGAAGTTTCTTTATAAAGTGCTTTATCATTCCGGATTCCTGTGGGATCAATTAGTTTTGTGTTTAGCTGGAAGTAATATATTGTGGGTAGGAAACCTGTTGTGCGTTCTTCAACTAATTTGTACTGAACCATTTTTCCTAGTCAATTCCTTAGGCTCGATTGAATTTGACACGTTTAACGGATTTCGGCGTTGAGGTTGTAGGGTGCATTGCCGGAATGTTATCTACTCTCTCGGTCAGCGGAAACATCTCTGAAACAAAATGGTCATTTGTGTTTTCTCACATCTACCTTATGATACTTGCTGTCACAACAGTTCTGAGTTGAACGAAGTAGAACTACTCTGCGTATGGGTTGCTATTTTATTTATCTCTGCAAGCAATTACAAGTGGACAAGGGTCCGGTTGCCAGATGTTCATGAGAAGTATTTTCATGAAACCATATTCCCCAAAATTAACGGAAACTTTAAACGTTTTCTCACGAAACGTCAGTTCACATGCCTACGCCGTACCTGTATAATTGGTTCCCTGTGTTTATACTGTGAACACCCAGAAGACAGCCATTTTTAAAGCGTGTTAGTGATAAATGGATTGTTAGCCGTATTTTTCGTGTCCAAGCCTCAAACCCAAAAGCACGCACTGTTGGTTTGTACGTGACATGTGAAATCAGGGAAGAACGGTGACATGAGAAATGTGGTTGATAAACATCACGTAAGTTTATGGAACTCCTTAAACTAGTTGGAGCTCAGTTCTAGAATTCGACTACTCATTATATCCGTCCTATGCTTCCGGTTCCCATCTGTGCTGTGTTCATCATATCCGGTGTGACGTTAACACCATTATTTTACAACGATTGTAGACAAAAGTAAGTTTTGTTTGAGACCGCTCTTATGAAATCCAAAGTTAACTCAGTGCAATTAACCGAGAGCAATCTTGTGCGCACAATAATGACAACTTACCGACCAATCTATTTATCAGAGGCAACTGGGAAGCAAAACAGAACGGAGAGGTCTACGAAAAGCAAGTGTGTTTGATTTGTACTGCATCGGTGTATACTTACGGGAAAATAACTTCATAAGATGCTATCCATGCGTTCATTTTCTGCCGCAAACCTGTCACGAACAAATGAGCCACTGATAAATCACAGTAAACTAATCCACTATTGTTGGTTTCTTTGTTCATACCCTCCCCCCAAGTACTGTAGACGTTAAATAGGGAGTTTCTCGTGTTTTTTGGTTATTTGGTACTGAAGAGCCAATACGAAATGCATCTACCGATGTCTGTCTTCTAACTGTTTTGTTCAAATTACTGAAGGGATATAAGTGTTTTAATCCACTACCATTCTTGTACTCTCGACAGACTGCCTATCAGAAGGCCAGAAAGTAAGGTCTGCCCTGTTACGAAGATGTGTGACTTATGGTGTTCTTGAACTTGGTTGCATAGTAACAGAATTCAGTGGGACGTGGTTCCCTAGGATTCATGTGCACAGGTTGAAACATTGGCGGTATCCAGCTCCTTTTATGGTAGACAGTAATCCTCACTCAAGTTCGGAGTTCTAAATAATCCTTAGTCGTTGGCAGAACGACGTCATAGGTGAATGACTGTCATACCTCGCAGGCACTGAATGTTCTTTCTGAGTTTCCGTCTCAAGACTGTATTCACGTTGACTATGTTCACTCAAGGTGTGCTCCCCTTCTATGGCAAGCTTGTGTCATTGTGGATAGCTGCCATCACGATTGGGTAGGGTTGTCTGAACTTAACTATAAGTTACTTCCATTGGCCAATTGTCTTTTTTTCGGGCACGTTGACGGCATCTGACGACACATGATAGGCCGGTTATATGGGTATGATAACTGGGTGGCGTCGTCGTGCCAAAATGGCAGGTCTGTTGCGGCAACCAAAAGATGAGTCATCTACTTCGGATTTAGCATGCGTCAGACACGCACGTTCGACTGCGAAACCCTCTTGTGGGGCAGTGACAACGACAACGGTGGTTTGTAACCCGCATTCTGTCAAGAGGCCGTCAGACCAGGCGCACGTGGATGTTTTCGGTGAGGCGTTTTTTGCACAGCTATGGGGACAAAATCAGTTGATTGACAGGGCTGCAGAATGGAGGAATGCTTTTAGACACCGGTTTCTGAGAGGACAGTAAGATTAAGAACTGGGATAAAGATATCTTTGGGTTCAGCAGTGGATGAAAGATATGCATAAAAGAGAACTGATTTGTAATGATCCCAACGATACAAGATTGAATTGACTTAGCTCACTCCCAGGAGCCAGTTTCGATGCTGTAGTAATAACACCCTGAACTGAGCGATTAAGATATTTATCCATCGAGCCTAATTGTACACGTTATTGTTTAAAATGTAACGCAGCAGTAATAAGAATTCAGATTAATGACAAACACCACAGAATGTTCTAGTGTTAAGTGAATTTAAAAGCCACTGGATTTCGCCTTACGAATAAACGAAATTTAATTTAAGATAATCATACTTCGGATTATTCACAGCTATACTTATTGGCTGTTGCCAACTATATTGTAAACTTACGTTGGGAAAGAAAGGGTCTGTGACTAGAGAGCATATAGATTCACCGAAGCCTCAAGAGAATCCATATATTCTCCCCAGCAGACTTGGAGTTGTCATCGTGAACAGAAGCGATTACTTTAGGAAACCGAATATTAGTCTCATAGACCAGAATGGGTTTTGTAGCCGATGAAAACAACAAAACTGGTTATGCTGTAAACCAGTCCACTAAACACCTTAAGTCAACTGAGGATCGAAAAGTTGTTAACAACCGTCGATTTACGTGCGGATACAATCAAAACGTGCCACCATATCCCGTTGCTATGGCCTATCGAAAATCCGAAAACCTCGTGTACCAGTTCATGCAACACTTGATATGATGAATTTAGCCAAGAGACTAGCGAAATTGCTTGAATTCGTCCGAAAAAAAATTTCCCCGCACATTCTATGTGACATGTTTAAATTCGCTTAGTGAATGCAGAACATTAATGTGAATTCACAAAAGTCGTCGACATTGGGCATACGGGTGCTAGAAACAGTTAATTTTGTATGTTTGTGTGTGTGAGACAGAATTCGATATAGAGATACGGGTGCTTAGACTGAAAGTGCTTCTGCATCGATGTATTTTGGTTGCACGGCTGCTACTTAACGGTATGCCGTACCGACTTACAGACGGCGTAACACTGGAAACTCACAGGGGTCTATTATGCCGATATGTTCATAGGGAAGTTAAAAAGCACCAGGCTTCAGTTCACTATCAGTCAGTATCGTTGATACGTAGATGCTCTATTTGTCATCACTAGCTAGAATACCAATCTGAACATGACGCGTTCATTCGCGCTTGCGGAAGAGACTGAAAGCCAAATATCCTATTTAAATGTTCACTTACATCGGGGAATAGACAGTACTATTCAAAACAGTACTCACTGAAATAACTTTCATAGTTTTGTACTTCTGAAACAAAACAGAAATATAGTGCCGTATCTGAATGATAGATCACACCAAACCTATTCAGTGGATACGTTATACGACGAAGTTAAATTCACAAAGAGCTTACTGCATGAGTATTGCTAGCATGAACGATGTCCTACTAGAAAGACCACCTAAACCCGACTTGCAGGATGTAACAAAGAAGCCCGTGTTTATTCCAATGTAGTTCATAAGGTAGATCATCACAGAATGGCTAGCAAACAGACTTAATAAGGAAGTCAGCAAGCCTGAACTCCATATCCATTCTCCGGTCTTATATTACAGACGGATAGTCGGTTTGAAATTTCGCTGTGTGTATCTATTCTTTAACATTTTCTTTTAGAGCAAATCGTGTAGACCGAACATTAAGAAGGCTAACATAAAGAATTTGGGAACACCACCTACTGTATTTGGGGCAGTGAGAAACGATCAGCTAAAGGCGCCATCCTGTTTTATCTGGTTGAAAGTGAGCATTAACTAAACACTGATCAAGTCTTCTGGGAGGTCCATCGCGTGCAGGGTGAGGTCATCTGAATATGAACACTGTTTTGCTAAAGCCAACGGACTCAGGCCTCCTGACCCAACATCACGTAAACAAAAACGGTTTGTTCAGCCGCTGGGTCTACATTTACTTCAGCGTCACCGAAACGGTTGCCAACCTGCACGATTAAACCAATGGTCGAGTGTGTTATAATGGACTAACCATACCACCACCAGTTGATTGGACAGTGACCTATTTTCCCCGTAGTAAATTCGATTGATTTATTGATCTAACTATATAGCCTACTTTTTTAACTCTACCGGCCTGAAGATGACGATATTTTCTCCAGTATGCCTTTATTCTCGACATTGTAATTGACATGTTTGAAGTGCTATCATCAAACGACTCTTGAGGACTATGTATGCTGTCATTCATCGTCTGAAACAACGAGCTGTTCAAGGCTTAACGTTAAATTCGAGTAAATTGAGTACCGCTTTCTTGGGTTGACTATTCAGTGGCATGGTAAAATGTTCTGTTGAGATTTTGAGGCGGAACGGAACAAGTGACCTTCTCAGAAACAATACATGCCTAAGTGTTCCTGCGTTTTTGTAGTCACTACTTTTGTGGCATTTTCGTTTGACGCGGTAAAATCCAACTGGCTTCAAATTATTTGCTAATATTCCGATTGAAGGTGACAGTATTTAGTTAATCGCATGAAGCTGGCAGATACTAAGACACTATCTATAAACACTAAGTGGCAAACGGAGTAATTCACTATGAGGGTACCCAGTTTCTGCGTACACTTAGGTTAGAGCACAATGATCTACAGCTAGCCTTTTATGTTCTGGGTTATAAAAACGAGTAGTCTGTTGTTTTAACAATGAACAAGGTGAAGGTGTATAACAATACGACTCTAAGTCCGTTGACATCTGTAGATCAATGTTGACGAACAGGTTAGATTAGTTATTGACTTGTATGCCTTCCAATTATTTTAAACAGAGGGGTCCTAATATTTCAAGCAGTTATTCATTTATTATCCTCTAAAAATCTTGCCACAGGACCAGTAGTTACATATATGAACTCATTTATAAATTAATGGGTGATATCCGCATCAAATTTAGTGCAAATGAAGTTAAACAGTTTGAGCGTCGTGTTTAAAGTTCCTAGTTAAAAGTTAGGAAGAACATACCATTATAAGCTAGCTCTACCATTCAAAGTTCCGACTACTTCGAGTGGCCTTCCTCAGCAGAGATCTAACCGATTATAAAACAGATGAGAGAGACCATTCGAGATGGTTAAAACATTGGGCTTTACAGTTTGTTCGTAACGTTGTTTTCTTGGAAATACATTCATAGAATTTGGTGACTTTTAACATGTTACTGTTTGGCTAATCGCAGTTATTACCTTAGTGACAGCAGTAATTATTAAGAGCGGCCATCGGTCAATGGTCAGACTGAAAAGTTAAATATTCGCTTAAATTTTCAAAATGATTAGCTTGGTAACAGACAACGATATGCAGCTTTACCATTTTAAAAGCCCCCTGCATGGTCGAAAAGTTTGTAACCATCTGCAATGTTCGGAAGCTCTGCGTCAGGACAAAACGCTGCACGAAAGAATCACCAAAGTTAGGGACAGTGTATAATCTAGTATATATTAAACGGTATAATCATATATTCGTAATCGCAAACTAAGTCAAGTGACTACTGACCAGAAAATTTATGAAAGGCACATAGAGATAATTTCACGCATGAAATGTCCAGTTGACACGCCCACACTAACCAGTGCAGGAAGAGGACATGTTGCAAAGTGTTAACAGTTTGTTGTTCTCATCAGTCGCAAACGTAAAACATGAAAGTTGTATACGACAGACAAATAGAGATAGACAGGATATAGGTACACAGACATTACACCAAGTATTATGCCATCAGCACCATGGCAACCCGATGGATTACTTCAACCAATTCTGTACACATAGCACTGACTAGTGAGTTCTGATAAACATAGCTACGCTAAGTGCCAGATAAAACTAAGTCAACTTTGCAATCGATTGATCAGTTCATTTGAGTGAAACGAGATTTCCAGACACTGATCCTTAGAACAACAAAAGTAGAGTACACAGGTCAATTCTCGCCCGCTAGATTCCGCTGTGATTTTTGTATGATGAATGTGCAAACCCTCGTTAATTCGATCGGTATTGTCGCTCCAATTTAATTGGGTAACCTGTCGCGTGATATGAATTAGGTTTATCTGGATTATCTTGTCAATAACACTTTCAGTTTAAAGATGAAACAGAAGGTCAGCAAACAAGAACTACACTACAGTATCACAAGAGACTCATGAGGTTGACTTGACGACAGTTTCATGTCATGTGTTACATCAACTTGTACCTTGATGGCAACATTGAACAATTTCCACTTTACTGTTGAAACAACACAAAGTGTTTCTCCATTTTATAAACTGGAACTTTGTACAGGAGACATGAAATTCGTGAGATGAATTAACTTCATACAATCTTTTCAGTCACAAACATATAACACTTGAAAATAAAACAAACGAACGATTGAGTGATAAACAAAAGTACAATTAACGTAGATTTCCCAAAACATGCCAAGTGTCATTCACATGTACACTTAGCTATAGAACTTTTGCTATCGAATAAACCAGAATAATTCGTGGAGCATATAAACGGCATACATTGAGAAATACTGTTCATCACAGCTTTATGAACTCCTGAGTAATATAAAAACATGAAAACTCTTTAATAAATTGATTGAGAATAACACAACGTTATGAGCAAGTTGTAATACTCTACGTTTCAACCACCTCGGGTGGCCTTCCTCAGGAATCCGTGCGAATCCGTGCCGATCGCCTTGTTTACAGTTTTGTCCAACTGTGTACATGTCCTGCTACA
This sequence comes from Paragonimus heterotremus, assembly GCA_013368495.1. Taxonomy (NCBI): domain Eukaryota; kingdom Metazoa; phylum Platyhelminthes; class Trematoda; order Plagiorchiida; family Troglotrematidae; genus Paragonimus; species Paragonimus heterotremus. The sequence goes on from LUCH01002111.1 coordinate 7,795, forward strand.
TCGTGCTCAATCAGTGGAAAACTTCAACAACGTTTATGTTGTTGCTACAATGAACAAATTGCAGAGTAAAGGAAATTCGGAAAATGTCATCTAAACGATCCACAACGAAAAATACAGTAGACAATCGATTTATCGACTGTGCTACTTCTCCCAGTGATGACTGTCCAGTAGTTATCCGGGAGATTACGTTAAAAAGCAAGCCAGAATGATCAATGTTGGTGAAAATCAAAATATCGCCAACATACTGTGTGTACAATACTGCATTAACAATATTATCTGGGACTCGTTGTGTGATCATTTTCAATAAGTTGTCGGTTAGTATTGGATCAAACGGACTAAAAGAAGTGCTACGTAATACACAAATGGATATCCTGAAAGATTCAGATATTCACTGTATGATGAAAGGGTGTAATGAGCCAGTTCCAGCAGCTTAAATGAATGATATATTTCTATTTGTACAATTCAAAGATGAGAAACTGCTAAACCATATCAGGCACAAATTTATATTAACCTCATCCCGTACGCATGCGGCTGCCCAACTACGCTTGGTTGAAACCACTAAACGACCAGTTCTAAGTAATCACGAACGCAATTTGCACACCTATTCTATCTCGCACTTTGTCTACCAGTTCACTCACAGTTGCGGTGACATTTACATAGGGCAGAACGGATCGACAACTATCTCAGCGAGTGGTAGAACACGTTCCGAAATGGTTGAAACAACTGATGACACAACAATCTAAAACCGGTGAATTCGTTGCTCGAAATCTCGCGTCATTCATTTCTAGACATCTCATAACAGGTCATCAAACTGACTCACTTAACTCATTCAAAATATTGTTGCGCGCTCGGAACCCGAAACTACTGGCAGTTAGCGAAGCCATGTTTATCAGAACTCACTAGTCAGTGCTATGTGTACAGAATTGGTTGAAGTAATCCATCGGGTTGCCATGGTGCTGATGACATAATACTTGGTGTGAATGTCTGTGTACCTATATCCTGTCTATCTCTATTTGTCTGTCGTATACAACTTTCATGTTTTACGTTTGCGACTGATGAGAACAACAAACTGTTAACACTTTGCAACAAATATTTCATTTCATAGTGATGGAGATGTTAATAGTAACCCGTTTTTTTCCAACTTATTGTTGGGGCTTACGCTGATCCATTTTTTTCTATTTAACTGGGACATTTGTACAGTTTATCAGTATATTCTAAATATACCTGGATCGTCTGTACAGACTCAATACTGCTCTGCTGTTTCCCCAAATTGCTTCAACTGTTGCTTTTATGTGGATATTTTTAGGCTGTTTTTTTTCAGAGTTCAGTTGGTATCGCGCAACACCCAGTGCGTTCTCTCTCAATCAATTTTGCGTCTTCTCAAGCAACACTTAGGAGCTGTTCTTGTTGGTCATAGTGATACCGATTTTCTTTAAATGCATCCACAGTTACTATCTTACGGATGGCGCTTCAGTAATTTTTAATTTCATTTATGGTTTATATGGGTCAATGGTGAATACCTTTTTTGTACTGATAACTCAGCATTTATTTCACTATCCATCATATTTCGTTCAAAATGGAAGGCAAAAACCGAGGAAGGTGCATTGAAACAACTGAGACGTCTGTTGCACGGGACAAACTGACAAATCTTAACGACGAGAGATTTTTGCAAAGGCATATCCAATCAGATAATGCAGATAAGATCATCGATTTATTCCGGTGGGCGAGGCCCAGTTCATTAAGTCTTCAGTTCAGCACACTGTTAGCCTGATAGGTCAGGTAAGTTAGGTAGATTAAAATGAGTCACAAGCAACGCAGAAAGCTTAACGAATAAGGGAGGGTATACACCATGGAATCAACACAATTCTGTCTACGTCTTCAGCCTGACGTGAAATATTGCTAAAACCTAAGTAGTTCCTCAGAGTATAACAGTTTTCAGTAGGAGTTGAGTGAAAGAACTTTGAATTTCACTAGGAACTAATATCGAAATTTTATTTCTGAAGACATCTCGTACCAATTACACTTAAGCATTCGTAAGCAATATAACATATTGTTATGTGATCGGACTGTACACTTGGCTTGGACGACCGGGTTAACTACAGTGAGAAGACGAAGGAGTGGTTGAACATAGTTAGTAGTGAGCAAACAAAAATAATAGGCATGAACCACATTACGTTTCATCACAGGTTTATTACCTGTGAATGCAGTGTCATCAGATTGGAGAGTGCAGTTCAGCAAAAGTTCCCCCACACAAGTATAAATCACAGCACCATAGCTGGTTCCCCGCGTCAGTGATCTTTATTTGTCACTGGTGTATTGATAATAGTAAAAGCAGTTTGACTCATGCAAACACTTGTGAGGTTGACTCAAAAGAAAGCCGGTTAAAGGTGAAACGTGATTCTGTCAATAATGTAGGAGTTATTTATTCAAGTATTATGAGAACTGACCGTGGTCCACTAGTGCAAGGTAAGAGATCAGCATTCAAAACGGTTTGTCGAAACCCTGTTTGAGTTGGAAATTGGCAAATGGACCACGTCAAGCGTCTGCTGCTTGACAAACGGCAAGATTTTCTTGCTTCTGGGAGTAAAACTTTTAGGTTAAGCGTTACTAACGTGCAGACTATTTCAGCTGATCGTTGGATGTTTGTAAACTACAATAGCTCAAAGGTGATTTCGACAAAGTTGGAAACGGAAAGTACTACGGCCTTTCTGAAATGTCCATGGGGCTTTAATTACGTGGTTCGTAGCAGCTTCAATCAGACGGGTTACTGTGATAACGTTTACAAACAGAAGGGTGCTAAAACCTCCAGTATCTCCGGAAGCTAGAGAATAGGTGTGAATCTCAGGCCACCTGGCTACTTGATAACAACCGAGAATGATGGTTTTGCTAAGTCGTTGCACAACGGTCAACCTGATTTTTCTAACACAATATTTCTAATACCTACTTCCAAAGTCCTGGGACCTCCAAATTAAGGTGCCTTTGCCAAAATTAATAGTTAACAGACGTCACCCAAAGCAGCTTCCTCCAATATGAATGACAACCATCGCTTGTGATAATTTGGTCTGCTTTTGACGTGATTATTTATGGGGTGAATAGACAACTTGTGTATTAGGATACTGTAACCTTTTTTGACGGGACGGCCAATACTCTTTAGCGGTACTCCGCCGCTTTTCCAAACAAGCTAACAAAGTGTTAAGTTACTGGAATCTCTCATATTTGACCAAATCAAACAGAATATATGCCTTTCTATAGTTTAAAGACGTCTAAGAATTCAAGCAATCTACTATCGATCCTTATCTGTCTACAATTTTACTTCTAATTTACTCCGAATTTAGCCACTTTGATTGGTAAGGGTGCTTAATGATTACACGTGACCTCCTGAGAATTAGAGGGTTTCACATGGTCTTATACAATGTGTGTATCGCCCGATGGTGACGCCGTTATCGCCGTCATTATGCAAGTCTTTATTGCAGGTTTCTCGGACGTTAAAGCCTGGACTTTATTGAAACAAGTAGGTTTCCCACGTAGTGTGAAGTTATGCATCCCTGAGCAAAGTGGAGTAGAGCTTTCCTCAGGGGCAAAAAGAAAGCTCTTCAATGTTATGTGTGACTTTGTAACCATATAACCACATATTTTGATGTCAAATCGTTACAGACCGACGCATTTTCAATCCATTTAAATCGGTCTTTAAGCTAGCAATCGTGATGTTTTAACGGTGATTAATTACACCGGTAGCTTTTGACTATCAGATTGTTCGTGCGTTGGGCAAGCAAATCCTCTGGACAGACCTTCTGCCACCGACTTCCAGTTTTGCTGCTCCCAAGGTTTGATGTGTCAACGTACAACCTAGTCTCATACAAAAATACTGGATATTGCTATGAGAAGAGGTCATCCACACAATCAAGAAAGAATGATAACTGCTGGTAATATAGAAGTATCTTGCTTTTCTATGGTCGGCGGATGATTTCTGACCTATCCAAATGATACGTTGTATCGGGAAGATCGATTGGTCATTCCGCATACCCTCCGGACAAATTTGCTGAATGATCTCCATGAATGTCAAATAGAGGGCGATGCATGCCCGCAAGAATTCGGCCCTATATATATGGACTAGAGACCCTGGTCTGACAGCTTTGTGTTATAACAGAGGAAGCGTGTAAACCACTACGGGTACCACACTTTGTTACTAAGTGATTCACACTCCATTTGTTCAAAATTAATCATAACGAGCAACTCGGTGACGCAGTTTACCGTCCTAGCTGTGCAGAAGTGCTTCAATTGTGAAAATATTACCTAGGTTTTGCATCGTGAAAATGGGTAACAGATCTGAAAACTCGTTTAGAAAATATTAGCTGTAAACATTCGTGTAGAGTTATTCGTGCTTCACTGGAACCTGGGTCAAAACCTGAACAGTATGGACAAGTTTGCCATCCCGAAAACGCAGTCTGCTCTGTATATTTTTATAAACAACTTATCTGCAAGTCGAACACTCAAGAAGGATCCAACTATGTTTTTTCATACTTAGATGTTTTTGACACACTGCTATGCGTGAACAGCAACCAGTTTTATTACGGTAAATGTAACCATATTATTATTCAGGTGGGAACGCATGCTTGTCCGTTGTAGTTTCGTTTACTTTTGTTTCAACGAGTGATTAAAAAAATAACCACAATTTTGGGAGTATATGCCGACGCGTTTCGATTTTAATTCAAAATCTTCATTTTACTCAAATTAGCCATTGAGTCAATAAACCGCTTTTGAATCAGTCTTTCTTTTGGAGATCTTGTCGATACTAAGCGTCCGGTCAATCCAAGTTGATATTTTTGTCAATAAATACAGTAATAATCCGCTGATAATTCCAAATTATGACGCGTGATACAATCCGAGAGCTCCTGGATTTGATGCCGAATAAGAGATATTCACTTTGCCGTTGTGTAAACCAATAGAGAAGATTCTTGTAGTATCGTCGAAATTTATAACTGTGACACTGATCATCCTCAGTACTTCTTATCAGACTTTGATAATCCCAGAATGTGTATACGAATCATTTGAGAAAATCAGAACAAGTCAAATTGATCTTTTAAAATCGAAAGTTTGGGGCGTATCATCGTCAACCGGAAGAGGGTAGGATTGCCTGGGAATACATGAGTGTCACATGTACCTGCCATGAGTCTCACGTCCATTAGTATTAACTCGTTCACGTTTGCTCGGGTTTCAAGTTTCTGTGGGCTAACTCGCCGAGAGAGGTGAAGGGTTTGCGCGACCTGCTTCTGGACATACAGACGGGGATTATGAAGACTGCTGAAAATAGCCCGGTCCACCGATATCAGTTACAGTCGGATAGCTGTGGAGTTTGTCTGACCAACGTTGTAGATAATTTGTGTAGCCTTTCGCGGCTTCGCATGATGGTCATTGTCGATCGCACTGAAAATGAGCTTTCTTATGAATAAGGAATTGACCAGGTGTCTTACTGGATAATGAGTGGATGTTAAGACGCTATTCTGACCGTGATACACCAATTGGATTCATCCTGTTGAGAATATTTTACTTGATGTGATACCCTCTAAATAAAGATGTTGCTGTAATTCTTGCTTTCTGTGGCATCAATAATCTGCCCAACTTTCAGAGACGTACAACTATAAGAATATTTCTATAGTTTGATAGTGTCATGTTGCTTCTTCTGCTGGTTGGGTAGTATGAACTTACGTGTTCTACTTTTGGATCACAGGATTATTCATCGAATGGGCGACGTCTTTTGGTCAGTGCACTCATGGCAAGCAGACACTCTTAGCGGGCTATGGTGGAAAAGCTTTGCAGGCATGTTTTTGCTTACATTTGAGAATTGCTTGGTCTACTTGGGCCACAATCGAGCAGTAAATGTGTAAACTGTACTTGTTATTCTATTGTGGACATTTTTTAATACAGATGCTTCCAGAATGCTCGTATTGAAGTGATGGCGGTACATCTTTGGATATTTTCGTCCATACCAATTTGGGATTGTCGTGTGCAGAAAAAGATTAATGTAGCCCATACATTGACTAAATCGGACGAAAAATGTTGCTTAAAATCCGACTCATTCTGCACTTGTGTCACGATGTGTAAGTATCATTACTGCAGCAATGACGTCAAAGTTGAGGATCCATAATGTTGCGCCTTATGGAGTCAGTCACGTATGATGAAAAACCAGAATACATATCGTGTTCATGGCGACAACAGAATTTCTTCTGAGTCAAAGATCACTGTCAGAAGACGTAGATGATATGAATCGTTAGTTTCTGGGAGTATACGATTGACTGTTTTGATGTGATACACACGGCATTTCTGATTGCGGAAACTGCTGGGGGAGATTTGTAAGATAACACAGCGAGCGAAATAATCATATCAATTTTGTGACTGATATTCACAATGTGTTCAGTAAAGTATCATGCTGGGTTAGGCACACTATGTTTAATCCAGTACCAATAAGCGTCAAAGAGTTTGAGAAATGGTCGGCCTTCCGCTGTAGCCCACAAAGACCCGTTCCTCGGAAATAACTGGTTGGCGACATTCGAAACTGATTAGCCGGACACAGTTACCGAAGCCAAAGGACACCTGCTCTTTAAACCATCACCCCAAGTGGCTTTTGCTGCACCACTTGCGGTTCCACTCACACACCATGTATCCCGTGTAAACCCGAAGGAATAAGACCAGTAGATGTGTGAGTGAGGCCTTTGTGTTTAGCCGTCCAATGCTGGTTGGCCAATTGAATGGCTAGCATGAAAAGCAAATCCTTATCTCTCGGAAAGTAAACAGAGAGAGACTGCAATGACAAGATCTATACCAGGGAGAAAGATGTGTGAAATGTAATACAAGAAGCATTTCGTTATACGAGTGCATGTTAGTACAGTCCAGAGAGAATAAAATTGAAAAACAGAACTCCAAGTGGAACTAGAAAAAGATCAGACAGACGATTCATCATTCAGTACACCAACAAAGCCCAAGAAAAGAGTAGGTAGAAGATCATAGGCACGGAAATAACTATAACAATTACCACAAGCATACCGGTAACTGGCATGGGGAGCTGGGTAACTAGTTGAATAACTTCAGACATTTGAAACTTTTGTACCAGATTGGATAACCAGAGACACTGTATTAGGTGTACTTTGCAACAGACTGGGGCTGAAGATGCACTTATGTAAATAAGTGCTGCTCTATGAAGTCAAATTTAATGAAAATATCGTATTCAGACCTGTATATATCATGGGTATTTCGAGCATGCTGTTGTTTTAGACGGCTGTAAATTTCCATGAAAATTGTTATGAAGATGTGTGTAAAAATACCCCTTTCCATGTGAAAATCAGTCATACTTGCAACCCCTTGAATTTTTCCAAACAATGTTCTAACTATGCAATGTTTATACGAAGCTACAGAATTAGAAACAGTGGCAATATTGAAAGTTCTGCGGTCAAACGTACGACGCACAAGTCCGAAGAATCCATGGTCTCAAATGTAGGAACGAACCTGAATGTTTGCAAAGGTGTTCATGTATACATATAGCACCCTATAGGACAGTGATTTAAGTGTTGCTGTGTCCGATACACACAGTTCTCTGAGTAATAGGTAGATGACAGACCTTACTTGAGAACAAACTTGAAAACACCCGGCACATAGTAACAGGATATAACTATGTGTTTAGTAACCCAACGTCCACTATACAAGGGAAAGTTGGCAACAGGTCGTTCTGCCTGGAGTTGATGTTTCCAGAGAACTGGACAGATCGGTCCATCAAAAAAAAATGCGAACGTGTCAATAGTTGCACTTCTATAGCCCTTCTCATTTCACAACTGGCGGGAACGGAGAGCCTGTTAACTGAAGTATGGAAAACTTTTATTCTGGTTAATGTTGGGGACGAGGTACAACATATTGACAAAATGTTCAGTCACAGAGGATTTTCTAAAAATTCCTTGGGAGGCACGTGTAATCAGAAACGAAGCGTGTAGCCATTCAGAAATTGGGTTGAAAAGCAATTACTATCATCGATTCTTCAAACGAAAATTAAAGGACGTTGGCAAAGTAGTCAACCATCAGCTTCTTGGTACAATTAAGACAGAGTAACACGTAACAAGGGCTATCATTTCAACAGCGTTGCTGACCTAGGTTTTCTAAACCAGGGTGGAACTGGTTTGCTATCACTTATTTCAAGCGCAATCGGCTCTTTGGTGATGTTGTGGGTCCTTCACTAAAATCAGATGGACCTATCAGAATCACTTCTTGCTAGTTAGACTTAATTACTCCCGTTACCAGAGTTTCTCATCAATAATTTCTTCAACTCATTTCTGTGTACGTGGAAAATTTTCAAGCAAATCCTTCACATCTTGTAACCACTTGTTCTAAATCCACTTGAAGTCCGATCCAGTGTAAACCCCTGACTCCTACTGTAGCTCTTGCATACATCAAAACTAGTCTCTTCCTTCTACACAGTGAGATCCCTCTTCCCTTATGAGATGCTTACTGGCTTTTAAAAGGCGTCCGTCTGAGAAGCCAATCTAAACGATGAAGCTGCTATCATATGTAAATATGTTTAATGTACATCAACGAAAGCCTTTACTGCTTTCAGTAAAAAATAAATTCGTACACATGTGTGACCGGAACTAAATACGCACGACAAGCAACGTGGCAGGTAGGATAAAATGTTCCGTGTTAGTGTGAAAAATTGGACAGCACGATGGTACAACTGGAAAATGAAATCGGGGACGACATTTTACTCGGTTTGTACAATGGGATTATCCGTAGTACATCTGATTCACCTTCAGACTTTTGAATAACTGTATACACTATTGTCACACCTCGATTGTCTAAGAGATTTTCCCTCGTAAGCAGCTAAGTTGAAGACGTAGTTAGAAACTTTAAAAAGTTCATGTTCATCTTTTCCCGGTGTCTCTTAGTAGGAGACCCAGGCATCAAATCCCGCAGTCTGGACTGTGCAACCACCAGGGAAAAGATGTATGTGGATGACAAGCATTTAGTTTGTGCGCTCAGTGATAATAAATGTTCTTTAACACATCATTCGCGACCGGGGATTTTACAGATATGGTGAACAGTTTCTTATACTTCGAGCACATTTACTTTGAGATTCAACATACCCCTCCAGCAGATAACGTAGGTTACCTCTTCAGCGTACGGTAGCAAATTTGTACGTGATTTTTGTAGTCTAATTTAAGTGGAACGCCAATGTTGGTTCATCTGACACAATCATCTTGATGTGGCTTTTAGTTATATCGTTGTTAATTTCTCTGGTAAATGAAAAGTCAGTCTTCCGGGTGAGTCATTTTTGAACGAGGTTTTTCTTCATCAATTACAGGTTGTAGATTGTCGAAACATTTTTAAAATACTCGTTATCATCTACAACGACCTGCTTCAAAGTTAGGTGCTGTGGGAACCAGCTGACACACGGAAGCTGAAGCGGCCTTAGGCGGTGTTCGGAATTCTCATGCGGTCTTCTAACTTTGCGTTACTTTCCTACACAACTGACTGAGATGATTGAACTTCTCACACTTTGATGCATACCCATATAAGTTAGTGTGCGTATTTGTTTGTGTGTTTGATTAGTCACAATGTTGACCATCTTCTAAACATAGGGTCTTCTGGTCTGTCAACATCTCTGCGCCCATTGAAAGCTTAAACTCCATGGAATCGCTGATGTTTCACATGAATTCGAATGAACAGACAGACAATTCTGTCCAGGTACGGTTGCCTCTATTGCTGTGTGCTATATTTTAATTATCACCACGTAGCAGGAAACCGTCGTAGCAGGCCGCACACCAGGTTCTACGATACAGTTCCTCAGTTTGAACCGTTGGTTTGGAACAGCAACGAGTCGGTAACACCATGATTTCACAGTTAGTCAACTGCGATGTTTGCACATGCCTGTTTGCTTTCTCAAACTGATAGTGAATCAGTAGGACTGTAAACTGAGCTGATCTTTCTACAGCATTAAAAAAGGCATACAAGTAATCATGTCTTTAACCAAATACAAAAGGTGAACACGTCTTTTGTCTAAACGAAACTGGTAAGCCGATAAAATGAGTCCTTGATGCTTCCTGGTAAACGTTAAGTTGTATCCCGATTCCTACGTCTTTGTACGGTACAGTTAACGTTCACGTTATAATTGGATCAAATGTTTACGTGGTTAAGAGCTCAAGCTGGACGTTTTGGTTGTGGCGGACATAAAAGGAGATACTTTAGAGGTAGAGGAAAATTGGCAGGGATTTTGAATGAAGTGAACGAGGATGTAAAAGAGGACAGGATGACTACAACAGACTAGGGTTCTATCAGTGGTGGAAACGTCAACAGTGTGAAACTTCTGTACAAATTTCCTAAGTTCTGACGATAATGAAGACTCACAAATGTCTACAGAATATGCCCTCCCGTGTTATCAAACATTTTTCAGATAAATAAGGGAGATTGGTGAATGTGTCGTAACACGTCCAATTACAGTAAGAAGGATTGAGTTTCAAACACTAAATCCAAATGTAGCCGTAGAGGTCTTGCTGCACTGGAACACAACCAAAATACCAAAAGCTATCACAGTGTTTTTCGTTGGATCGTGAAGTGAGCTTTTCGAGACAGAAATTCCAATTGGGATATAGGTCACGGTAGTGTTGTGCTCGAGTTCATGTTTACAGAAACTCTGTGTAAAACTCCGCCTTCCAGTAAAATAGTATCTCTATTCCCGTTATCTCTAGGTCATAGTGTTTGTATAAAAATGCCGAATATTTGAATTGTTCACAAACAATTCCTGACATGAATCACAAAAAGAACTCATGAAACATCATCACAATTACGGTATATCAAAATGGATAAAGATTTAACATAAGAAGATTACGCAGTTTTGGTGCTGGTGTGATAAAATTCATTGAAAACTATGACTATAAAATTTGACAGACTTCATGTACTTTGCTAAGTTCTATATTTTTTTTTACTGAGGATAGTGCTTCTGGTCTTTGTCTTGTAATTATTTCCTATCCGTGCATCATCTTATGGCTAATGTTGGTTTTCATTTCCACCAAGTCTAAAAATACATCAAACACTGCTACTTGTGTTCTACACACTTTGTAAGAAAAAATAGTAAATCAACCCAAACAATGCAAAAATCAGTGCTCTTTCATTTTTGTTCATGCACTATAGGAATAATTACCCCCCCCCCCCAAAAAAAAACTGCGTGATATCAAAACTCTGGTTACTGCTGGTCAACTTTATGTCTAGTGATTTGTCTGACTTCTTATGCTGCCAGCCCAAACATTTGTTTCGGCTGTTATGATAGGAAAGCAGTGCTACAACGATATCTTGGTTACATAACGTTCATAGCTTATATACAGGGCGTTGCCAGTGGCCCTGCCATCGACCGACACCAACAGCTGTGCCGACGTTATTTGTAAGAGATGTCTATTGGAACGACTCGTTTAGTAGCTTTTTGAATAGTAACAAAGGAAATGCTCAAATCAAAGTCTTGGAAACTAGTATAGAGCGGATCGGTCAAAGTTTACATGCTTGTTGTCCAGTAGCGACTGTTGATGTAAGCAGTTTTTGATGTCTATAGAAGAGCGTTGGTGTGATAATAAATTGGGATTGCTTATTACCGCTCGTGCAATATTTGTTCTGATTTTTTCGACACAGTAGACAGATATACCGCAAGAAGTCCATGTTCTGTTACGGTATTGCGATCACTTGCTATAAACCGCATAGGAAGTATATGCTGTGCTTGGAACGCCCATTACCAGTACGGCAGTAAAGATGAAGGTATATTGATAAGCTGAGAACGACTTTTGATCAGTGAACTAAACTTGGTGGAAGAATTAACCATTTAAACTGAGAGATATACGCGGTTAACATATGAAGAGAGACTGAGCCCACATAAAGATAAAATTGAAGTTACATCAAAAAACTCAGTCGGATTGTTTGTTGGTGTGTAAATTGCTCTAGAAAACAGAAAAGAATTAATACAAAATTTTCAGCGCATTTTCACTTAGTAAATAAACCAACCATTAAACCACCAACGTCAGTTAGCTTCGGCAATTTGAAGCCGGCCCCCTAGTGACAGACAAATCACAATAGTCCATTCTATTAACGTACATATGGTCTCCGTAAATCCATTAATGAAATATTCTTAGTTAATTTCAAACCTAAATTCTATTGTCCCAATATCTTTCAAATTAAACGGACGGCTTTTATAAAATACAAAAATAAAAATTTTAAATTCCTAACCAAAAGTTCAAAGCCTCTATGACTTCGGTCTGTCTATAACTCACTGTTTTTTCTCCAAATAATTCTCAATTATCGTACCGTGCGTTTGGTATACACCTGTGAGCAGACCTTGAGTTTACCATGAGGTGCGCAACTACTACTTCTCACCGTGATTACAGAATCTTGAGAACATATCAGTGTGTCCCTCTCTTGATAACTTATCTGTCACTTACTTCAGTTAAACCATACGGACCATTTCCGATGCCCATCGTTATCCGAAGAAGGGCTGTGGTTTATTAACCCCTTGAAACATTTGGTATCGTTGTATGTAGTTTGGAAAATTGGTTTCAAATAACTATTTGCTTTGGTCACTAAAGCTGTCATTGGTTTCTTTTGTTTTAGTCTCTGCGAACATTCTTCTGTACTCTTATTAGACACTGAGTGGAACATACTTTCGTGATTGTGGTTATGATCAGCAGACTTGCTTACGAGACGATTTTTCATTGTTGTGAACATGAAGTACAGGGTAAACTTCAGCAGCTGTCCCACCCGATAAACTAAGCAACTTAGAGATATTGGTAGCCCAGTGGTTTACCTTAGTTCCATGTTTCATATGACTGTGTGACCAAGGGTTTCATTGAATTCGTATTATAATCGACTATATATATTGCCGACGATATTCCACTCAATTCTGCTGGTTAGTAAAATTGGCTTAGAGCCAGGCTTACAATCTCGTCTACACAGACGTTTGCTAAAACAGGGACATTAAAAATCTAATACCAGAATGCACTATTGGTACGATTTGGTCATTAAAACCATCTGCCTTTGTCAAATGGTCGTTATTTTGCGTCCAGAAGTAACTACAAAAACTGTGTTATTTCCTCATTGTTTATTGCAATTTATAAGATATATTTTGTCGACTGATGGTTCCCATCTCTAGTCTATCCTTCCTAAACTCCTTCCGAAAAATGTAACGAATCCGTGTTAACGATGCTGAATACAAGTTGATGGCGATAACGCATCGTTTATGCGTGTGATTTATTTCACCTGAAGGTCTCAAAAGTCCATTGTCAACAAACTTCACGGAACTCACGTCTGGAACATGAATAGCCTACACTTATCAGATCGGTCACGCGTATGAGCGTCGCCTTTTGTTGTCAGGCGAAACAGTTATTTCTTCGCCAACAGACTAAACGATCATAGCCCACGCACTGTGTTAATTCCCAACTTTTGACAAACGTCTCATTTCTGTATGTCCCGAGGCTTATAGGCCAATCGCCTGTTAACGGTACATTACTCCTGGCTTTTAAGCTGTTCATTTCAACCCCAACGTACCAACTTGACTCATCTCACATAAATCACAATGGTCGTTTTACTCTGGTCGGTCTCCGGAACGCTCGCATTGCATTGGTCGAACCAAAAAATGAAGATATTTAGTTACTTTTACCTCCGCGTGTCCTGACATTAATCAAGTCAACAACCGTCGACCGATCTTTATTATGACCGAAACTGTATTAGTATGAATTGTCACCGGATGACTAATACGATGGGACAGGGGGAACGGGAAGGAAAACACATTAGCAAATGGACGGAGATGTGTCTGGAGGCATGCGTGAGTGTTGACTAGCAATTAATTTGAGTTAAAACTGTGTTTAGGGAGAAACCCTTGGGACTGGATATTTTACACAGTCAACTTTTATTTTTCATCCTTAGTGTGATTATATACTGTCGGGTTTGGGAAGCCAAATCCGAGTGATCAGTAATAGCCAAAAGACCACTAGCAATCTTGTTTAATTGCATACAGAGTTTTCTTTGCTGGTAATGTTCTAAATTTGGCACCAGCTTAAAGTCTTCCGAATCAATATGCCAGTGAGCTAAAAGGGTTTCTCCTAGTCTATAAACTATTGGGCCAATATTTGTTAGATTCCATCTGACTGGTATAGTTTCTTTAATATAAATATTCCGTTTCTTGATAATTCGATGAGCATGAGAAAGGGGTGGCAGAAGCAAGCTGACACAAAATTACTAGACAGAACTGCTTCCAACGAATTTGAAGCATTTGGCGAAGGGATCTTTGTAGACCATTGTTGGATATTCCTAATAACAATTTAGATTGCTCATTCGAGTAGACTACGATCACTGCTGCCAACAAACGCTTTGGCGCCTAACGTGGAATTAATTCTGATCGTTAGAGTACAACCTTAGGGTATGAATAAGACTTCTTGGCGCGCCCTTCAACTGCGGTGGTTATGGAGGTTGTACAAGCTGTTTGTGGTATCAAAGGATTGGATCACTCAGTCTATTTAACTTGTACGCTTTGGAACTCAGAGTCTGAATGCAAATGACTGGAATACAGATCTGACTACGAAAGGAAGAAAGCTACATTCATCCGCTTGTTCTTCAAAAGTAACGTTGTACGAAACAGATAGAGAGTTAGTCGTGGGCACATATCAGATAGGCACCACATGGTACATTTACCATAACCGTTTCGTTAAACTTGATTCCACGAACCAGATATCCCCGAAACGTCTCTTTTCGTGATCTAATTCTCCTGTAGACTTTCAGCGGATTATTTCTTCATCATGGGACAACTTGAAGAACTAGCTTGAAACTAAGTCAACTGAGCCCAACGGTTTTCCTTATCGTACAACCTGTAGTGTTGCAGTTTACCTTCACAAAAGTACGAAACATTAACTTCTACTAACAATGAAATAGGTTGTTTTGCTAAAGGAGCAGCTCGTTTCAGAGGTGCCGTATATACTGTTTCTCTATACCCTTCTTCAAAAATACGATACCAAACCACATCCATATCAGTGTCCACCATCAATTTCTCACTTCACTACTTTTGGTCCGTCAAACCGCTTAACTGATTTTCTACTCACCACTCACAGTAGGCTCTGGTGTTGTCTAGGCTGCAGTACTTCTTTCGTTCGTGTGCCCGCTTAGTTCGGCTTCTATCTCAGTTCTATATAACGCACATCTTAAACTATGTAGATCGCATGGTTTATTATGCCATACATTCTCCTTAGTTTTGTCTTCAAAACTGTGAAGGCAATACCTGTTTCTTAACGCCTGCAAACTCATCAACATGTTCATCGCAATTAAGTGGTATACTCGATCGCCCAGCTCTTGATGTAAATGAGTCTCCATATCAAGTTCGTCCGTCTTAGTGTAGGGAAAAGGCGTCCAATAAAGCACAGTCACGATCCAGCCTGATTTGTACTTCTGACCGTCCCATTATTATTATTCGGTTTTGTTTTCGTACTAGTCACACGTTTACGACTGACGAGAGTGGACGAAATGAATTCGTGTTGTAATTTTTGTCTTCTGACTATTCTATTCAAATGGTTAAAAGAGACCCACTGTTTCACTCTTTATTGTCCAACACGCTAGTTACCATGCCACGTGCGCGCTCGCGTGTAAGTCAGAATCCCAGTCCACAACACCCCCCGGTTTCCGCCCACACGTCGTGTGCACTTCTGCCGGTTTGTGTGTGATCAGCGCCTTCTATCGGGAGATTTTCCGTCTGCCATTCTTCGTCCGTTGGTCCGATCGCGTTGAGCGATGCTCATCCGGTCGCTCGTGTTGCCCGCAATCTATCCACTGTGGGCTTCGACCGTATTCGACGACCGTGCCGAGATATCCGAACGGTCCATCTACATTACGTTCCTGCATGTGCTTGCACACACGCACACGCTTACACACGCACACGCGCGCACTAGCTCACTCACGCGAACCGTCCCGTTTCACACGTGCCGGTCGCAAAGGTCACGTGCACCCAGACATGCTTTGTACTTATAAGCTTGTTATTGGCTCATGGATACGTTCACTGTAAACTCTAGTCATTGTTACGTGTAATTCACTTTAATGCTGGCTCAGTCAGGACACACAAGGTTTCTCCTAAATCCTTTGAGTTCTCAATTCATTGCGTAGTGCAGACAACAATAATCCTCTGAGTGCTGGATTGATCGCGCCTACGATCTGGTCGTTCATCTTATTTCGCCTGCCACTTATCCCCCGTTGGTTCGATCCGATCGCCCCTGTTGTCCGCCATCCGATCGTTGAGGATTTTTGATCGTGCCTTGCTGCCGCGTTGAGGAATTCTGCCGAGTGTTGGAATGCTCACCTCTCCGGCCTGAAAATCCAACCACATTGGTACCGCGAATTAAATTTCGGTAACAATATTTCTTGGGTTTTACATAACATTAACGTTTATATCATAGGAAACTAACCTTCCATGTCGGACATATTAGCATTCCGTGCACACCATACAATCTAGTTGGTCGCCCTAGTAATATATTCGTGCTTCCAGCGGTTCATATGCAGTTTCCCGAGACTTTCCTTTATGAACTTATAATTCCACTATGCTGTTGCAGTAGGATTATCGTTGAACACTATCATATTTAATGGTTGTTCTCACAGTGTGTTACCTATTTGCACTTAAAATTGACTTCATCCGAACCTTCTGTCGATGTATTTGCGATTTTTGGCCCAAACTGTTTATTTGTCATTATCCGCTCGCACCCAATCTCATTTCTCCCTAATTATCTGTTATTCAGCTCGACTCCTACTCAAACCCAGCTTTTATTCCTTACGTACATGAGAAACCGATCCATCAATTTCTACAGTTCATCTGTAGCCAAGAGATCTAAGTTCGGATTAAGTGTAATGTAACCGAAGCCAATCACTGGCCTTAAATCTATACGAATAGACATTGATAGTTGTCTTCAAAGCACAAAGATATTCTACCAACTTCTTATAGGTAGAAGAAGGTAGCTAAAACAAATGCTGATCTGTTCAGCTTGGGTTAACGCCAACAATTAACAGTAAGCTGAAATCTACTTCTACTTGACCGACTAGATTTGCTCTTGTTGGCGTTGGTCAGTAGTACAAATCCTTGTTCTAGAGAAGCCTTGAAGCTCAATCCAATTTGGTGATCTCTGCACCATTGCCTTCGCATACGACGCAATCGAGTTAACCCATATGCATGCTCAGTTGGAATTGTTTGCAAGTAGTGTTCAGTTTACCAGATCGTATGGTTCAAGTTAACCTAATATACTTCACGACAAGATTTAATACATCCTACCTAATGGTTTAAAATTTGAGAAAATTGATTTGTCTTCTAGTCTGTATTGATGGTTGTTTGGTTCGTTTGTTCAAGATGTTTGGTATTTAGATTGCAATTGTTTAATTAACCAAACATGATGGTATTGACCCTGTGGTGACTAAAATGGATAAGTTTAAGATTAAAAACACCTTACGTATAAACCTCTGCAGTGGATAGAACTACAGTTCGCGATGAAACTTTTGTAAACAAATGCTGAACTAGTAGAAAGACTTAGCATGGTATCCTGAGAAGTTCATCGATGTTCACAGCCAGAAAAGATTGATCAAGACTGCCGTGAGTACAGTCCCTAAGAAGCAGGTCTTTCCGAACCTTCCTTTCAAAGGCGATCATGTCACAACTGATGTAAGTAAAAAATTACAGTCTGCTCTAACTCGTACATACCCAGCGGCTGAATTGTGGTTGCTACACCCAATTAGGAGTGTCGCTCAGCTAAGTCACAATCGTGTCCTACCGAAATGTTCTGTCTCACATGTAATCT
>LUCH01002111.1:30330-60228 GCA_013368495.1 Paragonimus heterotremus
GTTGCCCGATCGTCTCGAAATGGAGACACAGTTACTGTCTGTTAACTCCAGTCGATAACTCCGCGATTAGGACTTCCTAGACAGGTCGAAATCTCTGATCACATTAAACTTGCTAGGCGATATTTTAGATCATTGATGAGTAGTCGGGGATTTGTTTAATTTCAAGCTGAACATCACCCACTAACTTATAAAAGCAAGTAACATCGACAGAAATCATGTCAACTCGGTTGATTGTTCACTGTTATTCCATGCAATGCATGAGGTGCATGGCTAGTAACTTCCATTCTCCCGTAAGCTTTTTAGTAATTTATATCTATTCAAATGTTGGTTGACGGTGAGACGATATCAAGCACAGATATCTTATATCCCTCATTTTTAACACTAGAAAAAATTGACTTGCATTTGATTGACAACCAAAAACAATATGCATACGATTACTAATACGTCGGCCCTGATTAAATCATGAACTACTGACCCAAGTAATAGTTGCAAGCATGCTGATGGTGAAATTGTTCCAAAGTGGAGTAAGTGTATTTTATGGACCTAATCCATTTAAGGAGTACAGTGTTAAACATGCTTAAGGTTTTTCATAAAATTATGATTGCAAAAATTTCTTTTACGAGGCAAGTGAAGTAGGTAGCATTTTTATCCTATCTGTCTGACCAATCTGCTTTTACAATCTTGTTAGATAATTGGGAGTTAACCATAAAGTGACTCACTGACCTGATTTTCTTAAGTAAAAGTACCCAGAGTTCACTAAGGTAGACATTAATCGCACAGATAAACATTACGACGAAGGTCATAAATTTTGCGCGGAATGTCTAACATGTTTTTTATCATCAGTTTTGGTGAAATGTGGTGAGATTTTAACAGTAGTTTAGTACTCTGCGTTTTGGCTACTGTGGGTACCATCTTCCGGAATGTCCTGATAGGTTCATAAGCTTTCAACTGTGAATATAGCCCAATCAGATGAGAAATTGATAAGTTTCGACGAATCCACCCTAATGAACTTTTTATCTACTGTGAGTGGTTCTCGTGAAATACAGTATAGTTTGATTCGCATTGGCGTAAAAACCGAGACGAAAAGAGGTTGAAGTGACCTGTGGAATAACAGGACAGTTGAGTGAGAGCACTTAGCTGGTGCCACTGTTCTGTCCAAAGGAAACGACAGACAAACATTGTCATCGATCAGGCTCTCTTATGAGTGTTGAAAGCAAAGAACATAACTCTTGGTACAGCAATGCCTCATACTGGAAAACAGATTCATGGGTCATTCGCGCTTGTTCATTGCATGCACACAAATAACCCCTTTGTTGCTGGAACCGTCGAAGGTTGTGTTCAAGAAATTTTGCTTGCTTCTTGTACCCAACACAATATATTTTCAAGTACTTGTTAGTTTCTACTGTACAAATTGAGCCGTACTCAACGTACACAAATTCACTAAAACTTCTGCTCGCACACCCATGGAAGCTTGACACTTGTGGGTGTGCCAACGGTTTTCCAGAGCAACATCTAAAGGAACTACGTTCCCAGTGATGTACTTGGATCAGCCACGGATCTTTAAATCGTTTTGTTTCAGGAAAGTCGCGCAATATGCCGTAAATATCTAGCCATTTCTTTACTTCTTTCTCCTACATTTTACCATCGTGTCTGTTAGATGAACTTGTTACGATTCTGCTTAAAGTCTCAATCCTCTCCGAGATGGTCGGTCGGTGTTGCATTAGAGACTGATGTTTTAAACAGAAGTACATCCGTTGACTGAAGACAAACAAATGCTCCGTTATTCCAGAGAGGTTGAACTGAGTGGAAATGAGCGTGTAGTAAGCACCTCGGCTGTCGGATGATTGTTCAATTTGGAAGTGATTTAGAAAACTGAGCGGATGGCGGTTGACTTCTGTTTTCGAGTTGAATTATACATTGTTACATTGGAGTTGACGTCCAGTAGAAATCTACTATAATTATCGTGATTAATGTCTACCTTTTGCACATTTACCACCAATTTCGTGGCAGGCAGACAAATTAACACAAAGCTTGCAATGCTAACAGAGAAAAGCATACTTAACCAATCAGTATGTCTGTGTTGTGTTTTACTGAATAGTAACCATGTTGAATACAAATAAATCTAGTCTAAGATTATGAATTTCCTTGGTGGTAACGGTTTACTTGAGCGTACTCCAGGGTTAATCAGTTTAGCTGACGGAATAGAGATAGAATCCTGAACGTGATGACGGACAGGTCAGTTGGAACTCAACCTTTCTTCTGGTTAGTGAAAACTATTGTTTTCTACGATAGGCGTGTTATATTTTGCTAGTAATTTGAGATTACTCTGTACTGTTCAGGTCTCTGTCGTTCTCATACTTTTAGGGAACGGTCTACTACATAATGTTTATTATAAGATATCCACACCAAGTCTAGTACGAATGAAATCAAACGGTTTGGGCATTGTTTTTAACATGTTGTTTATAAACTAATGTGATTTCGGTTACAACACTCCTGAGGAAGGCCACCCGAGGAGATTGAAACATTGAGTATTACAACTTGCTCGTAACTTTGTGTTATTCTCAATTCACTTATCACTAGCGTTTTTGGCACTAACTTAGGTACAGATATCGCCAACCTGTGTGTCTTAGCGTATTTGTTCTAAAGCATCCATTGCTGTAAATCACTGTTTACATTCCTCCAGTAGTACATTTTCTTGCTATAAAATTTACGCTCTTTTAATGTGAACGTTATGAAACCACTAAAATAACTGTTGGGCGCTGACATAATTACTCCAACAGCGTAGACGTTTATGACAAACTGATTAGTTCTGAACTTTCTGTCTGAGTAAACGAAAGTGATTGACTTGTCAATCAATCTGTCAATTATTTTGTGCGTGACTGACTACAAGAAAAAATAAATAAAAACAGATGAGTAGGCAAACTGTGTGTTATGGGTTCGAACAGCATGACTCAACATTGTTTAGCTGGCGTCTCAGGTGTAAGACTGTTCACTCAAGTATGACGTTATTAAAACGGCCGTTGAACACAATCCTCGTTTTCTATTTTGAATGCTCAGTCAACGGAATCTGAGTTTGGTTTGACTTGCGTTTTGTGGTCATAAATTAACCGAAACAGTGTGGCGCTTTTGGGAGTAAATATTATTTGGTGGCATAAAAACTCATGTTCTCTGATGGTGTCCGGTAGTAGTCTCTTCGGCGCATGAATGTGTCGGGCTTTATTAGCCAGATATTAATTGGGTGATGAGTCCCGATGTCTACCACTCCGTAAATATACTTAATAGTTACTGACTGGCAAATCGTTCTTCACAGATCTGTAAACTGTGGTGTACTAAAGACCTTTTAAGCATAAAGGAAGGTTAAGTGAAATCAACTATTTCAGGCTAACTCGTTGCGAGGTTTTTGGTTGGAGTTGAAATGTAGCAGATGTCTCCCATCAAAATGATCGAATAACCTGACTATTTCTCACAAGTGGAAGTTATACTGATTTCAGGTATGATAATCTCACCGTGTATAATGTGTGGTACATGATAAGATGATTCTTACACTTGCCTCTTGAAGGAATAGTTGGGGTTCAGTTTTCTTCTATGGCTGTCATATGCACCACTGAAGAAAAAAGGGCTTGATGCCTCTTTTTGAAAGCGACTAATTAGAGATTCTATCTTAATACAAGAGCCACAGTCAGGTTTGAAATATATGTAAGTCAGATACAAGAAGTCACTAAACATACGTAGATTAACACATACCGGTCGGTTTGGGTCACTTGCAAATTAACATAAAGTTCTCGTGAGACGAAATTTTCACAGTAAAAGATTGTACGCCGACTTAAATATGGTGTTCCTGTTTGGCTTACTGGGTCAAGATATTACGAATACACGCCAATGTAATTAGAAGTAAAGTGACCAATATTAAGTTGACCGAGTTGATGTAGAAACGTATCGTGTATATGTATCACTCATCCCAGACAGACCATATCAATCATGATCGAGGACCATAGGGAACAACAGAGGTCGAGCTGTGAGGTGGAATTTCTAAAACTGATAACGAAAACTATGCCGGACTAATAGGAATCTTAGCCTGGAGTGCGTAAAATGCTACAGGCCACTGATCAAACTTTCTGTAGAACAATCGTAGGCTGGAACCGATCGTTTGCCCAAAATGCAAACCGAAGAATTCTGGTCTGATTTTGTTGCTCAAAATGTTCCAGCTATCATTCAAACTGATATTTCACTGTGGTCCGTTTCGTCCATTCTTTGTCTCAGCCGATGAAAAGTAGTCGGACGGACATTCCAACCAATAGCAACGATGTTAAGAACTGTAGTCTGTATTCAACAAATCACCAGTTCCACAATGATCGTTAGACCCCACAACATACAGTGCAAACTGTGCTATGTTAAATGATCGTTCATTGTCTGCAAAGGGGAGTTAATTACACTTGGCTACCCTAGACAAAGGTTCCGACAAAACATCACTTATGATAGGAATGTGGGAAGGAACTCAAACATTTTGTTGCGAAAAAAGGGTATCGTTAGTAATACCGTGTTATTGTTAAGAGTGACAATATAGATCTTCGGGTTTATTGATCCAATAGGTAAGCGGATTCTTGTTATATTTTATCAATAATGTACTGGCGTCACACTCAAACAAAAGAGATGAAAACAGTAAAGTTTAGAATTGTAGAACGTCCACCCACCTTCGCGTGGAATAGGTAAACATTTCTGATTGGTTTCGGCTATCTTTTTTTGAACGCAAACAAAGGAATCGAAACTACTTGAGGGGTTATATACGATAATGAAGTCATCCTGAAAGGGAGAACACACACGAGGGCTTAAACTACAATCGCTACAAGAATTTGAATGACTGAGAAGCTCTTATAAACGCGGAAATATAGTCTTGAGCTTCTTTTGAAAATAAATAAATAAATGCATTTGAATGCGAATGCTGTGATCAGCACACCTTCAGAGCCGACTAAAAATTAGCTTTGAAATTAGTAAAAAGATGGATTTTTAGGTGGGCAAAGCGAAAGTTGTAAAGAATTAATTAAGGCCTTACTGAATTCGTCGACCTCTGTAGAGGTGACATTTGTTTAAGGACCGTGTGTTACCACCGGGTGATAGACAACCCAGATTGTGTTACGTACGGTTACTAGCACGAGTGGACAAACGTAGAAACATAGTTGAAAGATACCAAATATTGTAAGTTACGGAAACCAAATACAACTTGAATGTTACCATGCCGGTAATTGGTAAACATGGCGTTGACGATGATTCACCTGCTTTAGGGTACGAGCACAAACGACGGGAGGTGATGGTGACAATCATTAAAGTTCCCCAGATGTGTACAGAATGAGTGACGGCATAATGATTTGGCTGCGCCCGAATCACCACGGATGGTCAGCCAAAATAATTGCGACGTTAATGGCGTTCTGGGGAAAATTCCACCAGTCGGCCAATCAGCATATCTGGCCACTATAGGATTAGTGGAATGTTAAAGCTAACATCCATAGTTAAATTCTCCATCGTTACTCACCGAAAGCCTGTATGAGATATTTGATTGGACTGTCAGAAAGTTAGTCATTTCAACTTTCCGATAAACCATTATGACGCGCAAATGGTGCGGAATTTCTAGAAGTGACTATAAATATCCATGTGGTATTTGACGTGGCGCAAAAACCGAAGGAGCAGAAAGCGTCACAAACATTTGTAAGACTTGGCTAGATTTATCAGTGAAGTGGTTCAATGTAAGCAATTTAAATGTTTTAATTGCTCCTTTATTGACTTGTATCCAAAAACAGCCACCCCCCAGCTGTCAAATATGTGGGCAAACATTAAGCCGTTAGCGGAAAATTGTTACAAATTAAATAAAAATAAGCGCGATAAACCTCTGCGATACAGTCATTATAAATTCGGAATTTCATATAAGTGAACTGGATTCTTTTATTAGTCCACAGGAATGTCATACCCATGTCAAAAATAAAAAAACGACTTCAGTGCTGACTCATTAACACTGGCATATGTAAACGTTTCACAAAGTTTACTTTATCATGAGGCTTTTGCTATTAAGTTCAATCTTCTTTCAATAGATGAGAAAGTAGGATTAGTAGGATTGACGTACTGATATATGCGATATTCCAATTCTAAAATGGAGAATAAACAGTGCGGTCAGTCATTTTTAGCGGCCTGAGCTGCTATTCCCTACTTGGTCACTGTTGTCCAGTTGTTACACACTTACCATTTTCAATGACTAACTCACACACCGTCTGACTGGGAATTCCAAACGTTTCTACTAGTAGACGTTTACACGGGTTCACTCTTGAAACAGAGTCATCCAGACAACACACCAGTCCCAGCTTGCAGGTTCACACGGACTCTTGTTTTGTGTCCAGTCATTCACAAGATCAGTTATAACGCAAGATGGGATTCATTTAGTCGCACACAAATATGAAACAATTCGATTTATGTAGACTTTATTTTCAGTAAGTGAACTGCATCTAGAAGAGCGGAATATAATAATGATCGGGCGAATAGTTGGAATACCAAGAAGAACTGAAAAACGTATTGAGTATGGTATGCTTTCAATATGTAGTCACTCTCACACGTGAGTCATCCCCACAGAGACTGTATGGAGCTGAGAACCTCAAGTGTAATTTAACTGTCCGCTGCGTTCCTGAGAATGGTGAGGTTCATTGTGTTTGTTTTTATCACTTTAATCATTACTGTCAGGATGAGGATGACAACTGTCCTCGTTAACCTGAGAATCGACTTGCTGAAATGACCGTCTTTCTGTCATATCTAAACTTGCTAATAAATTGATAGCAACGTCATATCTGGTACTCATGCAACAGAAAGGTGGACGGGTCGGTGTGCAAACTTTCACAGCTATGAACAGCTAAAGCGGAGGAAAATGTTTTCGTATGCTCAGATAATTAAGCAAGAAAACATTGTTTGGATCCCTTTGGTATGGGTGTAAAAAATAAATCTTTCCTCGAAAGAAAGGCGACTAAGAATGTTTTCTTTCTGTGTTTTCTTTCCAAGTGGCATAAAACTCGAAGTTGCCGAAGACAAATCCCGAACACTTGTTCGTCAGAGGATCATACACTAAAGAAAGTGTTACCCATTTGTATAGATGTATTCTTAATTAGAAAAACACCATGACTCTTGCCACCGCAGTAAAACAAAACCATGTTTATCAAATCTTGCTCAACAGCGAAGGTTAAATAATGTTCATGTCTAATTTTTATTTATC
Organism: Paragonimus heterotremus; assembly: GCA_013368495.1. Classification (NCBI taxonomy): domain Eukaryota; kingdom Metazoa; phylum Platyhelminthes; class Trematoda; order Plagiorchiida; family Troglotrematidae; genus Paragonimus; species Paragonimus heterotremus. The sequence continues at coordinate 37,574 of LUCH01002111.1, forward strand.
TGTGTTTTGGAACGTTGAACGTTGAACGTTCAACTTTAAGACAACTCAGGGAAGAGGCCCGAAACTACACCAACATTGATTGGAATGTGATGAAATATGGACATCCCATAAGTCATTCTTGCTCACCATGGCCACAGACGAGAGTTAGCGGAATACTAGTCAAGTGTCGAACAGTTTATCATATTGCAAACAAAGTTTCAGAAGCCACGTGAATGTGAACATTTTGCTGATAAAGTAATTGTTAGTGGGACTACTGCCCGTCTGCTTTGGAGATAATGGAGCAAATTTAACAACTTAAAAACGAACGCAGCTGAGTATTTCTACATGGTAGTTTCGTCATACCTAACTTGACAAAAGTACTTCTCCACCAAACCATTGATCGGGGTTAAACTCATGATGTGGTAAAAGATGAACACTTTCGTTGATACCTAACAACAGCGTAACTGCACTACGACACTGAACTTCCAGCGGATTCCTTGGAAAGCGTGTGTGGATGCAAATAATGCCATTAAGTGTGAATGGTGTTCCAGTCATAGCAAGCAAACAAATACTTACCTGCGAGTAAATGGTGTCAACTTATCAGAAGTATTGCTGTGCAATAGAAAACGTTTTGTTGGAGATGTTGCCTCAACCCTGATGTGAAATATCAACCACTGTCCAGCACCTCTTAATCCCGAGAAGGAAATGATATTAAAGGCAATTCGTACTGCACTAAATTAATGGATATTAAATTAATTTTACTAGAGCCAATTCGGTTCGTAACTCAATGGACGGCTATACAACTGTTGAAAATTAATGGTACACTTTATATAAGCTTGCCAGTTTGCCTTGTACTTCATACTTTTCATAAACCCCGTGTATGATTATATATATATACACACATATATATATATATATAAAACCGATTTCTGTTAACATCTCAATATCACTTACCCAGCGTTGTCTTTTCTGGAGTCGATACGCAAACATATCACGGCCTGATAGATTCCTATTAAGCGTATCCAGCCTGCGAAGGATTATTTACTCAACGTGATGGTGATAAACACAGTCGTTCTTAAACAGATTAACCTTGAAGAGATGACCGAAAAGCTAGGAATCACCTGAGGGTGTTAAATAAATTCCGAACACAAATTTCGTCGTCAGCAATTAGTCATCATGGCGAAAGACTAAGTGCTGTTTAAACAAGTCGTAAACAAATAGCCGATCAATACGTTTCACCGGAACTTCTTTGTAGTAGAAGCTGCAGGCGTTTGTTCAGCAGATTATCACAAATGTTCTTGAATAGGCCCGGAGGAGAAACTAAAGAAGGCAGGATACCAATACTGTGCCTGAAAGAAAACCAATTCATTCTTTGTGTTGAAGCAAAATTTGTTCATGGCAGACTGAAAGATAGAAGTGAAAATTGTCAATAATAAAACCAGTCAAAGCAGAGAGAAGACGTATATCGCGAGATGTTAACATTTCGATTTACTCTCATCAGTCACCAACGTAAAACTAGCAAATTTTATACAAACTGCATATAACAACAACATTTGAACGAACCAACCACATAGTTCTAACCCTTCACACGCTAATAGTGCAATCAATTTCACAGCAAGGAGATAGATTGCGTCAGCGCCTTCTGTGCACACAAGACTGGCCGATGTTGTGTGATTAGTATTGCCTCGCTAATTGCCAACAGTTTCGGGCTGCGATTATGTAACAACATCTTGAACGATTTGACAGGGTCAACTAGGTGACTGGTTGCTAGGATGTGTTTGGTGATCGATGAAGCCGGAATCTTCTAGCTTGTTACAGTCAGCAGGTCGTTCTTTGAGATTTAGGTTGATAACCACCTAGAAATGTGCTCCATCAAAAGCTCTGTTGGATGTGCTTTCGTTGGGTCTAGATATCAGGGTGCCGCCCAAAGTACTGAACAAACTATAAACTCAGGTTCAGTTTGAAAACTTTTATGAGCAAATTAAATATCTTGCTCCCGTCTCACTGGACAACACAGACAAGTTTCGCGCACAGCTGGTCGATATTTCGCACAATTTTCTATCCGCCCCAATACGTCAACATTGTTCTTTGTCCGCAGAACACTACAAAGCCATCAAGGAGCTCAACGAAATGACTGGCCTAGTCTTCCTCAAACTAGACGAGGGTTCTGGCGTCGTCACAATGAAGAAAGATGACTATGTAACCAAGATGAATGTGGTATTTTCTGATGCAAGGAGATTTCAATCGGATACCAGACCTAGTCATAGTTTCCTGATTGAAAGCAGATATCAAGGAAACTACAAATATTGATGCTGCATGGATATATTTCTGAGATTCACTAAAAGAAATTGAAACCAACAGGCACACACAGACACCGAGGATGACAGGTTCACCAAAAACCCGTAAGACAGGTATCCCTCTACGACCGATATTATCCATGGATAGCTCGGCATAACACAAGCTGGCGGGATGGTTAGTGGACATTGTTAAACCAATTTGTGATTTATTATCTCTCAATTGTGTTCGTAGTTTTCTGAGCTAGCAGAAGTTTTGGAGAACAGTTCAGTAAGTCCACAGATGATGTACTCGGTCGACGTAGACTCGTTGTTTACTAACGTACTGCTGCGTGAATCTGTCGAATTTTTATGTGATTTTATATTTAGTAAAAATGTAAATGTAGGCATTCCATTACGTCTTCGTAAGAATGATATTTTTTGCTTGTACAGAAAACATTCCGTTTGAGTTCTAAGGTGTTGACTATAGACAGATGGATGGGGTAGCTATGGGTAGTCTACTGGGTCCTACACTGGCGAGTGTACTTTTGGAAATGCTTGAAAAACAATCTCAAGAAGGGAGTTCGGGAGTCCTGCTTTACAAACGTTACGTCGACAACATTTTAGTTTTCGCTGATGAATGTGCTTTCATTTCATTGGATAACTATTTGAACTCCCTCCACCCGAACCTCTTCGTATATTATGAGGTGGAGGTTGGTAATTACCTGCCGTTCTTGGACATTCTTATAACCAAACTTCAAGACGGTACATTGCAACGATCTGTTTATCGTAAGCCAACTTGGACTGGACAGTATTTGCAGTTCTCCAGATTCTCACCTACTGCTTAGAAACGAGGACTAGTGAAGACGTTATTCCAGAGAGCCAGAATAATTTGCAATGCAGATCGATTGGAGAATGAAAAACAGTTTAGTAAGGAAACGCTGGCAGATAACGGCTATCTTAAACGTTTGTGTATGTCCACAGTAAGATGAAAGAACCAAAAGTGGTGAGCTGCATATTTCTTCATATTTCATGTTTCATACTTCAAATTCAATTCAAAGGTGGCCACTTGACTAACAACATTAGTCACAATTTGATGTCGGCGTTACAACGCACCTACCCAGCTGCCAAAATATGCATCCTGCGAAATACTGCGGCTCTCCTTCAACCGATCAGTCTGTCTCCCACGTAGTACACCAGTTCGGTTGCAGTGAAATCTACATAAGCAGGACAGATTGGCGTTTGCATCAGCGTATGGCGGAGCACATTTCTAGGTGGTTATCAACCTAAATCTCAAAGAACGACCTGCTGACTGTAACAAGCTAGAAGACTCCGGCTTCATCGATCACCAAACACATCCTAGCAACCAGTCACCTAGTTGACCCTGTCAAATCGTTCAAGATGTTGTTACATAATCGCAGCCCGAAACTGTTGGCAATTAGCGAGGCAATACTAATCACACAACATCGGCCAGTCTTGTGTGCACAGAAGGCGCTGACGCAATCTATCTCCTTGCTGTGAAATTGATTGCACTATTAGCGTGTGAAGGGTGAGAACTATGTGGTTGGTTCGTTCAAATGTTGTTGCTATATGCAGTTTGTATAAAATTTGCTAGTTTTACGTTGGTGACTGATGAGAGTAAATCGAAATGTCACCATCTCGCCACATATGTCTTCTCTGTTTTGAATGAATGAATTAAGGGAGCTCAGTGTTTTAAGTAAAATACATGTACCAATTTGTGCATCTGCCCTAATTTTACCCAACGATATTCATTGCAACAGGGATAAAATATCATTCCTATTGAAAGGACTAAGATTGGCATTAAAACTAGTGTTGTTGAGTATAAGTGACACACGGTATGTGTCACCACGTGATTTCACTCCCTCATCATTCCGTCACATTTTCGACTGCTTTGTTGAAATGTTATGTGACGGTACTACCCTGAGCCTGTTCTAAATTATCCTAGAACCTAAAGTGGTCACTCAAGGGCAGTGCTACTGTTCATTTGGAGTCGGTGTGATCTTAGATTACGTTGCTCTGTGGCGAACTTGGGCAAATTCCTCATCACATTATAAACCTTCTCGTCCATTATATAGAAAAAATATATTCAGTTTCTGCATATGGTTCAATGAGGCATTCCAGATTTGCAGGGAACAATGAGAACACCATATTCACCGACTGCTACGTTGCGGTGAAACTTCTGGTCGGTTCTACTTATTTTTGTACACCATTAGTCCAGATTGTTCCGAAAACATTCGGGTGCCTATTTCGGTCTGAAAATGAAATGTTTGCTATTGGTTCAAAGCATCAAAAGGTGATTATACATTTATCAATCATAACAACTGCATTGCATAGATACTACATCGCATACAATGCCCCATGATCCATTTTGCCACTGTGCGGATAAATATTAGAAACAGAATGAATTTTGAGGGTTCGGATTTTATTCTGTTGTACTTCGGTGTACATACGGATACTGAAAACCGATAAACCTTTCTTGGTATCGGCTTAGAAGCAGATTGCTTCGATCTCGTAGTCCTAAATAAAAGCCGATTGTATTACTAAGATTTCTTCTTCAGATTCAAGACTGAAAGTGTAATCCTCATGACCTTCACACAGTTTCTTTTACGCCTGCACTTGCTCCTACTGCTCACGTTCACCCTCTTTGAAGATCAACGTGTGAGTTGTCCCAAGTTCCACTTTCTAACAGCTTATAGAATTGATTTAACCTGGTCGCGGTCGCTAATACTGTTAGTTGAGTTGTCCATTTGTTTAACTCAACCCAGCTTCCGTGAACTAGACAAAATGTGGCTGATATTCCATTGATATCGCGACTGACAGCAGATCCGACAAACTGAATTCGAAGTCAAGTGATGAGTGTCTGTCAAGATTAGGACGGTGATATTGCCAGTACTATCCGCTTCTGCCGTATCTTTCATCGCGTATACGTACAATTCATTTCGCTCAGGACGTTTTGACCGCATGTTTGTTAAAAGACTACATTGTTGATAGGCAAGTCATTTCTTTATACTACACTACAACAAACTGAAACCTGCTTACACTGTGCAATAGCTCTTCCATAAGACTGGTCTAAATTCACTAACTCAATAAGTGCCGGTTAAACAAGCCTTATCAGTTCCAGAGTGACCGTATAATTTCTGCATGCCATTCGCCTGACTCACTTAACAAGTCAATGAAACTAATCTAATGAGGTAATGACAGTGATACGAGTGGAAGATGCTTAACGTTTCTCGTCACGCGAATCTCGTAAGTTTGATTCTACAGTCGGTAACTTAGTCTTCACGGTGGGTGTACTGAACAGTGATTGAATCGGTCTCTGGGTGCATTGCGTCAGTTCACAGTTTGTAGATCGTGGAGTGCTTGTTGAAAAGGCACCAATTTAGGCGGTAAACAGAGCGTATGAATTTATCTTGATTGCATGCAAAAAAAATACGGAGGAAGGTAGGATTTTTAGAAATCCGAAAAACTTTTCAAAACTTTTCACAGTTATACGCAGGAAGTTAACTGTTACTGAATAACAACTTGAGTTTGGTGATGGAGTTAACGAACACAGTCGTATTGTTGCCCTACGTTACTAGATGTTTGATGGGAGTTTGATGGTAAAACTGTAGAAAACTCGAAATGTTAACATTAGACGTAGTAAGTTTTAGACCAGTGGTCACCTACTGTGGCTGGGTTGCTACCAGTCTGCCACAGGCTGAATATAGGTTCATGAATTTACATTTGAGACAGCAAGACTTTTGCATACATAGTCTCCTCTTTGTGTGCTGATAAACTGTAAGTTCTGTCACAGTTTTTAATAGCAGCAACTCGAATAAAAAGAAATTTGAAGAAAGTTACCGGTGCGTTCATAATATAGTATTAGTTGGAACATATTAAGGCAGTATTCCGATAAATATCTACACTCGGTGACCTGTTCATTCCTTATACAAACGTCAAAGAGTGTCCCCCTAAGGTTTTGTAAGATGATATCTGATTAGCAGGTATCGTCCTACTTGATATATGTAGAATTTTATGAGGTAAAATAGATCACTGCTAAGTTATCGGTAACAAAGTGATGGTTGACATAGTGTCGCTCTCTCTTCTAGATAAAAGTTCTCCATAAATCTCGTTACCTTTCTACTGTATGCTCACTATTCAATGAGAAGTTAAAAACGGCGTAGTATTTTTCAAGATTGGTGAAAATCGCTGCATACAACTGCATTTTTTGTAGCTTTGGGCTACAGCCTTGTATGTTGTGTCTCGCGATTCAATTTATCCAAATGCAACTGCGAGATAACACTGTCGAACAATGAGCCGAAAAGTTTACAAGGAGTAGTCAACAGTCTTCTATTCATGGAAAGAGTTTCTTGCTTGAAGACTTTCATACGTAACACTTCCGACAGCCCCGTTTCCATCGGCAGAGTGAATTGGTTAGTAATTGCGTAGTTGGTTAAATGAAGTCCGCGACTTCAACCTAAATGAAAAGTTCCTTATTGCAGGATCATCGACTGGAGTTAACAGGACAGTAACTGTGTCTGTAATCAAGACGATCGTACGATCTGAATACTATTCACACAAGGTGGCGGCTGAGTTTCTAGATATGACTGTTTGGTCGCGCCTGGTGTGAGGTTACTGGAGTTGTGAGCAGCACGCCTGTCTCGCAAACACGAGGGTCGGAGTGCAGATTCCGGGTCGGACAAGGATACGCAGTACTTGTGGCCTCTAATAAAAGCAAAACCCGAGTAGAGTGATTTCTTACGAAGTGGGCTAGCCGAAGGACTTCTGTAAATGTTAGGACTGTGATAGAAGGTGGGCGGTGTTTTATATAAAATTACGTAATCCTTGTCTCCATCATCACCTGACCGTCTCACGCACCCTACCAAGAGGGATCACCGTCAGCAAACAGATGACATAGTTGAGAAGTTTGGCACATCGCCAGATGAAACAGACTCTTCAGTCTCCAAAACCTCGATCGCTTACAATATATATATATATATATATCAACCACCTCATTAGAATTACTGAGGTTGTCATGTTCAGTCTGATTCCCAGACATTAACACTAAGCTGCAGTCAGCTAAGCAAATTGATGTTTGTTGGAATAGGCACAAATTCTGACTACTTTTGACAGTAGCCACTTGGTAGCTAATATTTATTCCTTACCGATGAAATTTCACACATTATCCATTTAAATTGAAAGTCGACTGAACGATGAACTTGTCCAGTCCTGTCACCTGTCTCGTTCTGTCTCACCAAGAGCTTATCGATTAGTTCAGAACGAACATGTAGATTGGCCAGCATGGACACACGTAAACGCTTGCAGCAATGTGCTGCATACAATGCGCGCACCAACATGCACCTGGTTTATAGAGTTCGCTTCTACCTCCGTTAAATGCAAAAGCTTAAGCACACGCGTACAACAATTTTCAACGGTTTGGTGATTATTCCTGGTATGGTAACTGGCTCATCGTTCTGATGACTGGTTGTGTGTGAACGCAGTAACCTCATCGATAGTGCGTCGGTCCTGATTGATAGGGCAAGCTTTTCAATCAGGTGACCTGTTAATCACATGCGAATGCCTTTATCGATTAGCGGAGAACTGTCCTAGTATCCATACGAGAATGAGTACAATGAACTTCAATTGGAGAGACGGTCCTGGTCTTCATGAGATAAACCGTACGTGTTCTAGAAACTTGAACAGAGAAGTCAGAAACAGTTTCTTGCACAACGTGTCGCACGAGTACGCTGCCGCAACTCATCAGATACATACTGCGGTATATATATATATATATATATATATATATATATATATATATATATATATATATATATAGCGGAGTGCAATGAACATTTTGAAACCAAGCAACAAAATCAATAACCAAACACGGTTGGCAACATTCGTTTCGGGTTAGCTTGTCGTAGTGACACGCCAAAGAACGCCTATGTATAACACTTACCACAGACGGCTTGTGCTCAAACATTGTGGTTCGATTCACACACCACAAGGATGGGTTGCCATTACACCCGATTCTTGACATGAGCAATGCACCTAATCATAGTCTAGCCAGATGACTATCTCTAATACTTGAACCAGTCAGAGTTGAAACAAATCTATTTATTTTGAAAGATGCGTTCCAGTTTGTGGACTATGTTGATTCACTGAACATTAAAAATCATCAGGTGCTTTTCTTAGATGCCACGTGACCGCTCACAAATGTGCCGCTGAAAGAAACAGTAGAATATTCGTATAACTACAGTGAAGAGAATCAAATGGAAACTGACATTTCGGTCAGGAATTTGAAACAATTATTATTATTTTGCGCTTACAACGTCCAGCTGCATTTCAACGGTTATATATACACACAGAAAAATGAGGTAGCTATGGGGCCGCGACTTGTCCCATTGCTAGCAGAGGAAATTATGTCCATAGTGGAACGTAATCAGTTAAGACTCGCAATTTCCGAATGTCTCTTCTATGGGCGAGATGTAGATAACCCCTTCGGTGTGACCAAAGACACTGCTGATGCACAAGGCTTACTGACATCTACTCGTGCACACCTGCATACACAGTTTATTCTGGAGGAAGAGAAGGGTGATATTATGCCCTTCCTTGATGTGGTAATATATGGCATAGTGGACAGATCCACCTAATGTTTTGTTCACGGAAAAAATGTGGATGGCACAGTAAACTCATCTCCTGAGCTTCGTTCCACCGAAATACAAACGAAATTTTATTTGCTGTCTATGCATTTCAAACACAATGCACAACGGATTGCAACAAATCCGAGAGATATTTGGCCAGAATGAATTTCCAAAGAGATTCGTGGAAAAGAATACAAGGCTGAAAGATGCTCAACCAGCGACAGAAGCAGTAGATGGAAAGGCCGATTTTTGTCAGTTTTGGCATTTGAAGGTGATGCAGCCGGTGAACTCAAGTGCAGGCTGGCAAATGCATTATCTACGACGTATCATGTTGCACAGAGGATTATATCATTCGACAGCCGACAGACGTAGGCGTCACCTCTTAAAAATTGTTTGCCAAAACCTTCTTGGTGATTCTGTAGTTAGTCTCTCACCTGCTGTTGTCAAGTTGGTTACTTCGCGAAAACTACTCAGTGACCACCAGAAGCCATCCGTGAACACCGTTCTAGACGGTGCAGTGAACTAATCAATCAACTGATAAAAGTGACTAAAATATAATAGTACCACAGAAAAGTCGTAACGATGACGGACAGACTTAAAGGTAGACGTACAAATTAAACGGAAGGTGTATCGGTAAAAATAGGAACGACTCACTGATAAGTCAGGGTTAGATTGAATAGACCACCACAAGAAAGAAAGACAGCGCCAGAGATGAGATTCGTTGGACGACCGACAGATAATTCCACAAACGACGTGATATGATAAAATTTGAGCGTCGATAGATAAGCTAATACGCGGTGCTAAAATATCTCACCTTCCAACCACTTTACCGTTCCAAAATTCACACGAATGAAGAAGACAGAGATGATGCGCGGTACCCGCCGTTTATTCATGTTGATGATTCAATTCAAAATTGATTTCTGGTGGTTTCAAACAAGCTTACAACTGAAGGTAACAAAACGATGTATACAAAATGTACAAGAATGAATTATGAAATATAACTGTGACTTGTGGACACTACAATGGCAATGTAATGATGTGATGAAACCCATATCAGGCGCTACCGGATCGCAACTGATCCATAGGAGTCATCAAATCACAGTCGACACAACCTTCACACTTATTTACAAGTCCCCTCGTCCGTTCCCGAATTATCAGGACGAGACTGTTATCGATCGCTATCAGACTACACGTGACAGCTGCGTGCCCAAAAGAAATTCGTATAGGCTCTAAGCTTCCCGTGGCCAACCCTGCTTAAACCGACTGAACGTCATTAGGGCACTAACCCGATTATCACGTTGTCACATGCCGCTTACATATCCCATGTAAAAACAACATACTCGCACCCAACCAAACCCACCACTACCCTGTTAGACAGTCACCCACAGTTTCCATGATTATTATCATTGTGTACATATCTATCCCAGTTCTATGCGTAAGTAGATTGGACCTGTTGTAATAATATATATTTGGTCAGACTTACCGAAGGTAGCTGCTTGCAACCTTGACTTTTCACGAACACTCTAGGTATAGTGATACAATCTGATAATCAAAAACAAGTCCCTCTGCACTTAGAGGGGTGGCTTCCACTTGTTATTTTCTGTCGTCTTCGTGAAACAAAGAAACGTTCCATTTTTCGTTGCACGGCGTATCCGAAAGGCCTCCCCCAGATTCATTTGAGGTCGGTATACCAACAAATGCCTAAGTCACCACAGAACATGTTTGAACAGTGAATTGCGCCTCAAAACAAACAATGGTTCTAAAAGTTGCGCGTGATAATTTTGATCCAATCGATTTACTTAGTTTGTGCTGTGGCGCCAACCAAGTGACTATTATGGATGTTTCTCTGAAACAGACGGTTGGTAACATTTGTCCATCGCTTGACTTACATCAATCGAACGTAAGATTGCTTGCGTCTGAGCTGGAATGCCTTCTGCTTATATGCGTAGCGAACGTAAATTTTTACCTCCAGGGAAGTAACTGTACACAAGTCGATGGTGCTGCCGTGGGTAATCAACTCGTCCACTGTCAGCCTATATCTTCTTTGCACAATTAGAACAGAAGTCAAAAGTTGTCTTCAATCAAGCCCATTTCTAATTGCCTTATGAAGACGATATTCTACCGTTTACCCACACAAAGGAGATGGTAGCAACTATACTCGACTCTGAACCATCAGAATTTCAAAATAAGCTGTACCATTGAGTACGAGCATGTGGATAATAGCGTTTTTAGATATTCCCACGAAATGTTGGAAGAGTGGATCTCTACTGCCGTCTATCTCAAACACACTTAGACAGGCCAATACATGAACTCTCATGATTTTCTGCCCATTTAATATAAGCACGGTCTAGTGGAAACTTTGTGTCATCATGTAAGACGGATCTTTTCGAGAGAACTATTGGCCCGAGATATCGTTTCTGAGAACCACCTTCAAGAAAATTGGTTATCCATCAGCATTTGCGGAGAAATTCAGCGAACAAAAGCCGGTTGTTGGGATGGCTTTTATCGTTCTCAAGTTAAATATCCACCTCCGTTTGCCTGACAAGGATGATGACATCACTACTCTGTTGAAAACCCGTCTCACAGCAGCTAAGGAACCAACGTTCTACGCAACCCAACTGATCATGTTGGTCACCACTACCTGAATATGAACACCAATGCTGAAAACACCGTTGAGGTTCAATACCACTTACGAATTCTGTTGTGAGTGCCAATCCCCTTACGTAGGCAAAATTGGGCGGCAATTACATAACTGGTTAAGTGAACACATACCAATGTGGGTCGATAGTTACGTTCACGGATACCACACTAATGGACTCGGGTCAGAAGCTAACAAGTCACAAAGAACCTGCGTCATCGATTGCTGGAGAAACGTTGACAGTTCCAGTTGAACATCGCTCACATTTGATCACATTCGTTGCATTCAAGTTGACATTCCAATCAGCCTCTTTCGAAAGAAGCAGTAAACTAGAGTTTCGCTCTTATCAGAGCTCGCCAGTAGTGTAAATCCTTACCATGGCGGCGACTGGAACTCCGGCCACGGTTTCTTGAGACAAAAGTGTTGACGACTGCGTGGTTGACTCCAAGTTAGGCACGGTCAACCGCTTTTGTTTGTAAGTAATGTTCAGGTTGCTCGATCCTGTTAATGTGATCGACAACCCCGCGATTAGGACTGCCCAGACGGGTAGAAACCTCAGAAATCATAAATCTTGATAGGTGATAGTTTGACAAGTCGAACTTAATTGAACCTGGAGAAGACCTTCCGGAGATGTCACAAATAAATCGAACGCTTCTCAGGGTTACCGAAGCGTTAGCAATTAAACGAAGACCACCTTTATGCATGCAAAAAACCCGTTCATCCATACCAAGTCACGCTGGCAACCGATGAGTGTTGATGTTTGTGAATGTGCGTGCAGGTTTGGTCACGGATTTTGTTGTTTAGCTTCATAATGCCCATTAAACTCTGCTATATAAACCCACACACTGCAGTATGTAGTTGATACGATGGAGGGAAATGTGCTAGACAGACAGTGTGCCAGAAGCTTTTTCTGACCTCACTGTTGAACGTTGTTAGCAGAAAAGTTTGTTTAGCTTTTAATGAAACTACTTCACTGCATACTTGAACCATTTCGAGTGGCTATTGTTAGCTGTGTAGAATCTGTTATTCTTTTAATCTTTATTACTTCATTTCCATGTGGGTTGGCTTTTGAGTGTATAGATTAGGTATCAATATTATAAATATATACACCCACTTCACCTTTACAAGCTTTGTTTTCCGCTTACATTGGGCCGTCGTTTTGCCGAATTCTGACAGCATCTAATTTAACGCGTTGGTAGACCTACATTTGCTAGTATTATTAGTAAGCTAATACAGCACAAATATTTTAGAACTTACAACGAAACCAACCTAGCGGAAGCCCTTCAGATAATATTTGTTGTGAATCCTTGTTTGTTTCCCAATAACTGCATTCATTTGTTTTTCATCCGGCTTGCCGTCCAGATAGACCAACTAATAAGCGCCCATGCCAGGCGGTAGTGACAACGATTGTTTATCTTCTCTGAAATTGCGTCTGTCTTTTTTCCACTTCTTTCAATTGGTCCAGTGATACGGGCAAACCGTTGTTATTTACGCACCGAAGAGTGACAAACACAACACACAAACTCTGTCGTAGACCACGCAGGTCTCAGACTGTTTTTCTGTCCAAGCCTGCAAAAACCTACTAATTGTCGATCTAGGTCTTGTGCCTCATTTTCCCTATAGACTTACTGTTGCCGATGCAGAAAACCTGATCATCGAAGTTTATTTATCATAATTATTTCAGCTCATTTTTGAGGACAGTAGTGAAAAACTGCTGAGGTGAACGGCTACAACGTACATTCATGGAAAGGCCACAACGATCACTCAGTTGGACTGCCTTCGGCCTTGTCCGATAACTGCTGCACCATCCTCCTTCGACACTTTCTCGACTTACTAATCTGTCGAACTTGACCTCACTACCGAAACGTCATGCTTTTCACAACATCGTCATCAAAGAACTATTTAACTTTCGGGTCTGGCGGTTGCAACCACACAAACTCAAAATCACCCGGCCAAATCTGAACGTCTCCTGCAATTTGGTTTTATTTGACCTCCAAGCAACGTATGATACTCTCTCTTGCACAGATTTCTCAGGAAATCCGCAGGTGTTTCTCATCTTTAAGGAAAATGTTGTGCCCTGTAAAGTGCCGTCGTCGCTGACAGACACCGCATTCCTCACATTCACGACTTTCCTGTAGGAGTGAACATGATGTCTATCTTCTTCCAGATAGATTTTGAGTGAGCCTAACACCAGGACTATCCCCGGGACTCCCATGAACGTTTCACAGAAAGTGATTACCACCTCCTTTGTACTCCACAAGCTAGTCTACGTATCAATGTGTTTAAAACATACCATTTGGGCTTAAATCTTATTGGTAGCCTATGCACACACCGCTTCTTAAACACACCAACACATGCTAGCTGATGGCTGCCTCAATTGAAGCTTATACACCCTGAATTTTCTGATTCAAATCGCCTGATAAAAGCTCTCCAAGAGGGTCAAAACGTTGTGGAACCGATATCTGTTTTGGTTTTAACTTGTTGCTTAATAATGTTTGCCTAATAATGAGCATTACCACAACGCAGAATATGTTCTCTCATGTCCGTTTTGTTTACGGTTAGGAAGTACTCATACCACTCAGGCTTTTCAAATATTCATAGTTCGACGTACATTTGGTCATAATTTTGTGTACGTTCACGTGTGAACGAAGAAGTTCCATAGCATGTCACGTTTGAATTGCACTGGATTCCGCAGATCTTCTGGAACATCGAATCATCCACAATGACAGTTTCAGATTACTTGAGAAATTCAGTCACCGGCTTTTAATTACAGCCGCACTGTCCGAAGGGCCACAGGGAATTTTTGGGTATCAAGTATTAAGGTTGTTCTTTCACTCTACAGCATTAAAAATTGATGATACTTCTCAGGGAATTTTCAAGAGTCAGTCCATCCGAAGCTATGGATGTAACTCTTGCAGCCATGGTTGTACTATCTCAAGCGGCTGAGTTATCCCACTTAAAGGTGTATGAGTACATCATTCCAATTTTTGAAACCGACGTGTCCCAGTTAACTATGGATGCCATCCTAAAACAGAAAGTGAATGGCGAAATCCATCCTTATTTTTTTTGTTGGAATCTGCAAACAACGCAAAAGTTTTACAGTGTCTTCACTGGTTAGTTATTTACCGACTACCTTGCCCGCAGACAGTTTTGAGACTTTCTGGGGAGTAGCAGCCTCGTCCGTGCTGTTCATGAACCTCTCGTACTAGCCATTTATTTCCCGGCACTTAGACACTCAGATTCTAGCTTCTAATACCTCAGTAGAGCCACTGGACGAGTCTGCTGACAAACGCCGAACGCTTTTTTGCTCTGACTATCGGTTTATTGCGTTTGATTACTTCTATTCTTAACCACACCCCAGCATACGCGGCAAAGCGAAGCTGGTTGCTGAACGTTTCTGTCTCGCTCACCGACATCTGTTTTGCTGACACCAACTACTTGATGCATTTGAAGCATCACACAGGGGACCGTCGACCTCTACGCACATGAAAGACGTTACGTTGTGAACGAATCCACAGCGATCTAAGTACATGTCCCTCTGTTTTCTCCCGCGTTGTTCCGCCTGAAACACCACCCTAATCTCTGTACGACAACCTGTTCAAAGCTACTTATCCGAAGCACAAATATTCCGGCGTTGACAGAATTGGCGTTCGTGACTTAGCAGACACTGGCGAGTTACACTTCACTTGCACTGAATGAATTTCATTGTTTCTTTCAAGTTCGGCATGCATGACTAACGAATATTTTACTTGCCGCCATACAGTATACACACGCACCAATACACAATAACTCAAACAAACCACTCAGCTAGAGTTTGACCGTAACAACCGGCTTCAATCTCTTACCTCAACCAGGTTCATATAAGCCATGCACCCATTCTGGTCAAACCGCAGGCTGGCTAGAACCATCAATTGTTTGTCTGATTCTGCATTCATTAAAAAGTCTTATCTCTTTAAACGCTCTGTGAAAGAAGTTTGCAGAGATAGTTATGCAACATCTTTATGTCTGCCATACTCCTGGTTTATTGACAGTTGGTAAAATAACACATATCCATTTCGTCCTTGCGCGCTTTGCTATCTGTGTTCAAAATCGGGGCTACCGCGTTCTACGTGTAGCTTGATTTAGTATGGCATGTTTAAAGGACTGAAATCGCCGAGATAATCAAGGTGATACACAAGCATCACTCTTCAACCGACATTGGAACTAACTTAGCGGCACTTCTCCCCGGAAGGACTGCTGTGTCCTTATATATTACCTGACAAGTCTGACAATTAAGCATACTTTTCAAGACGGGTGGGTTTTAACCTATATGACGTTTTCAACAAAGCAAAGTAGAAATCATTTATTCTGTTAGACCAGTGCACGTCATCTGACGTGGAACAGTCAACTCAAAGGCCTATCACCCAAGAATGCTGCCGCAGGTGCCAAAGTAGTTCGAGTCTGGAGAAGATGATGCAGTCACACATCGCAACTGTTAGCATTTGTTAACACGGGGTTAACATTTACATGTTTGGGAGTAAGTGACGATAAGTTCAACATATGTTTATGCCTTGTGAAGAACACATCATTATTAACCGAGGTTACAATGCAGTCGTGGGTTTCTCTCATAAATTACTCGTCAAGCGCGTGTTTTTGTGTCAGTTTCTTCTAAACAAGTTACTTAACATTTGCCGCAGTTATTGCCTTCGACCAGTTATATAGTATAGTTTAAGTTCTGATGAGTGGCCAAGAGAATAGTTGGGTTCAAGTTGTACTTCACTTATATCTGATCATAACCTTCAGATGGACGTTCCAGTTAGCCTCGAGCACTAGACTCGAGTTTCGCTCTTGTCGGAGCTCGGCAGTAATACATATTTATGCCATGGCCAGGATTAGAATTCCGGCCAAGCTTTTTCGAGACAAACATGTCCAAAACTGCTCTACTGATTTCACACCAGACACATGTGGGCGCTCAAACTTATTCGCTTATCAGTAATGCTCTGATCGATCGATAGGCTCGAGAGGAGACATAGTAACTGTCCTGTTAACGCCAATCTATGACTCCACTACAAGGGCTGGCGAGACGAGTCGAGATTTCCGATAGCCATCAGCCTACCGGGCGATATTTTAGAATGCTGATGGTTGTGTCTTCTACTGTGACGACCCGGTAAGCTGAGCATTACTCACAAACGAAAGTGGATGATCACTTAGTTATGATAATTCGACCGTGCCTAACGTAAAGTCAACGACGCAATGGTCAAGACTTTTGTCTCGAGAAAGCGTGGCCGAAGTTCCAGATCCTGACATGTTAAGGATTTGCACCAATGGCGAGCTCTGGTAAGAGCGAAACTTTGGTGTAGTGCTTCGTTTCGAAAGAGGCTGATTGGGATTTCTATCCAGATGCAAAATAGAGTTTCCCGTACCGCGAATCCCATGATTCTTTTACTGACGAAAGCAACTTGAAAAACCGAAACCCGTAGTTGTCGAACCACCAGGAACACGTTGTTTATCGCAGTTTCCTCATTGTAATAAATTTTAGATAAACGTTAGTCTATTCAACTTGAACGCTGGTCGAAGTTGGTCTCAGCTTTCCCATTCCTATAAACCTTCCGGTCTTTTATATAGCATGGGTTTCAACTCTCAGCTGTAACAAAGATTCGCAATATTGAGGAGAAGAAAAATACAGCACAGTGCTTGTTTAATTCGAACATTTCATATCTATTGCTCGAACTTCAGATGACCTCCTAAAATCTTTCGTCAGCAAAAGTAACACAATTGAAAATTTACTTTATCGACGCACTGAATTACTGTGCGATTTGTTTACATATACTTTTGGTCAACATGAACTTGAGCTTGACCGTAGAGTGTACTATATTTCCAGTGATTGTTTGCTCGACTTATAACTCTTCTGAAATATATCTGAATAACCAAAAGTAGACACATCTGTACGTTTGTAGCACGGATGAATGCTTTTAATATGATTTTATTGTATTAAAAGGAAGCATTTTAGATTCTGGTACCACTCGCCCCTCTAACTACCTCTTGACTGCTACTTGTACAGATAGATTGCATGTTCTGTTTCTGTGTTATAAAAACAACTACCCAGAAAAGCCAAAATTATTCCTAGTAAGATCGACGAGGAACCTAAATGAGAACAGACACATATTTCGGCTTGATACTTCACCTTAACGCTTTTTAATCGGTTACCTGCTTAGGAGGATGTAACTACACATACCGTGTGCATAGAAAACTGAAGGTGAGTTTCATTTAAATATGTTCTGGTTTCCTTTTATGCATTTATTATTGATGCCGTTCCAAAAGGTATTATTACTCTTTTGTTTGAGATTGTTCACGAACACAAAGTTGTTTATAAGATCAACGCAATATTCGAAGTTTCTGGACACATGCCACCTTCAAAACAAACTCTGATCTCGAGATTCCGTAATCGCAAGCTCTTCTCCAGTAAGTCTGTTGTGGTCCCGTGAATCTCCGATTGTTTTCTTATTTACAGCTCCATCTGCTAAAGAATCTATGGATATGATTTGATTCTTGTCCATATTTGTTGCACTACTAAGCCTTGAACGCATTCCGTTTCAATTCACACGTATGGTTGTTAATATTAGGCCACTGGAACACTGCTTCTGAGTAGCAGTGAGTTTGATTTCAAACATCTTCACCATTATTATCATACCTGTTCAGCATTTATTGAGTGCATTAGTTTGATGGAATTACCAGATCAGCTGAAAAGAAAACGTTAGTGAACCCTAATCTTTATAACCAACTTTTTCCGAAATACATGTATTTTAAAAATCCATGGTCTAGTAATGGTAGGATGAGACAACAATGCATGCTAACTTCTGTTCAGTCGGTGTTATCGGCTCAATAACCTCCTACCGAGATTCATATGAGTGGTCATCAAACCTCAAACTGTAGATTAAATACATATTTGTTTACGGAGACTAGCAAAAGCGAGTAAACAGAGAAAAGACTTGTAACGGTACAGGATCAGTGACTTGTTACTGACTGAGTTCAATGAAGAATTTCTAATATTCAGTCCTGACACTTCATTCCCAAATCCGTTGAAACGTTTTATTCGTCCCATTAGATTAACCGTGCACCCAACGAAAATCTTTTGTACCATGTGATCATGTACGAAACTTAAAGGTTCACATATCGTGCAAACAAATGACCGGGTTTCAAGCTACAGAAACGTGGCATGAGCAAGATGGCTGTAATTGGTTCGTTCGATTAACTACAGTTAACTAATATACAGCTGATTCACATGTCGATGTCATCTGCCTCATTGAACCGGTTAATCGTCGCTTTTCTTGGTTTCCTCAACTGCCGTTTCAGTAAGACATGACTACCTTGACCGAAGAGGT
This sequence comes from Paragonimus heterotremus, assembly GCA_013368495.1. Classification (NCBI taxonomy): domain Eukaryota; kingdom Metazoa; phylum Platyhelminthes; class Trematoda; order Plagiorchiida; family Troglotrematidae; genus Paragonimus; species Paragonimus heterotremus. Next base: position 56,469 of record LUCH01002111.1, read on the forward strand.
GACCACTACCACCACAGTCTGAAGTTCCGGTCGTTTACTACCATTCCTCATACTAACTAACCATTCGTCAACCTAATACCTTGAGTTAGCCAGTTCGATGAAGTTGACGATAATCGGATAGTTGAAGTTAAGTTATGTACTGCACGCTCAGCGGTCACGGTTTACAACCTCAGAGCGACAGTACCTCAAAGTTGTCTTCTACGCTGGCCAATTAAGCAATGGAGAAATGCTTCTTTGGCTTCAACAATTGCCAAACTTTCTGCAGACCGCCGTGGCCTTGAAGACGAGGGACGGTACTTTGTTTAAGAGTCACCACTGGTGATCTTAACTGTCCTGTTCTAGGTGTTAAAAAGATTTAAGCTCGAGTAGCAGTCAGAAAGACTGTGGGGAGTGGGAAATTTGTAAGTACACTTCAACATCGCAAGTACACTTTAACATCAAACCGTAAATTTAGCCACCATCCATTTGTAAGCTGACTGCAGAATTAAGATGGTTTATTGTGACTACCTTTAAAATAGCTTGTAGTTTCCCAGATTATGCACAGCGATTACCTCCAGTGGTATTCCTGAATGTTTTTATGTGAACAGGGAGTTGTAAATATTATATATTGGCTGATCTGGTTTTGCGACGTGCTGATGGTATGAAGCTACATTCTGAATCAGGTGACAAACGTTCTCTGAATGAAGAATTGTCGTCTGCTGAATGACTCCATTTGTTGGACAGAGTTTGTTGTGCCAGTGGTTTAAGTACATACTAGTTGTATGGGATTTTATTCGACATAAGGTGAACATTACCGGTGTGTGCTTACAACTTTCGCACACAAAAAGACATTCTAACCCACCCATGTTGAAAAAAAATATCAAACTAAGTTTGATTTGAAAAGAGCCCGACAGCAGTGCATGTCTTTACTATGAAAGTGTGTCTAGGGTCCACAGTCCCATTGTCGCAAGAGTAAGCACTAATTAAAATTAAATGCAAGGATGGTTCTCGCTGGAAAGTCTGTTAGAATACGAAGTTTGCCTTCATTCGTTGACGACACTTGATTAACACCAGCCAGTGTTTTCTACCATCCATTGTTACTGTTTAGACGAACTTTTCTTCCAAGATGTTGATTCTGATACTGAACTGTTCCTGAATAACACAGCTCGGGTATACAAATCTATATATCGTATTAGATGACCATTATCATCAATTCTCAAAAAAAACCCACCAGTCTGCTTGTTAAGTTTTAACCAGAGCATGCTATTTTTGGTTTGTCAAACAGCACCGTTGCAAGCCCTCATTTATACGGTTGGTGAGGGAAGACTGGACTATGCATGCTCGACCAACCATCTCGACGTGCGGCAGATGCCCAGCGCCGGTAATTGGTTTTAGTTTCGAGACAATCACACGCTGATGTGGAGCATATGCTAATTCGTTGTTATTCTTGTCATTAGCTTTGTTTTGTGCGACAAAAGTTTTAAAACCATAGAAGACCTGGATTTTGACCTGATGAATGTTTATCACAAAAATGTCGTCAACGCATCTCTTGAAGACGAACATTTGGTCCGATCAAGACAAGCTAGCAAATTATTTCAAAATATGTCATTGTTTTTCTAACCACGTTCAACTCCACTGTTATTGATAACCTGCTGGTAGGTGAAGACGACCAGTTCCACTACTGTTCCGTCTACCTAACCAAAAATGTTGACAGGTTTGTTGCAGGGGTTGAAAAGTCGTACACTCCAGAAACATACCTGGAAGATGTTGACTTGATGTAATCACTGAATCTAAATTGATTTTTACTTCTGCATTGCTCGGAGTTAATTTACTCTTTGATTAACAGACCCGAGACTTCTTATCAACCGATTCGAATAGATGCACCCATCTAGTCTGCCTTAAGGACTGCAAATTTCCAATTGGATCACCTGGTTTGACAAATCTGTTTTGGGAATGAAACGTTACTAATAAACAAAATTACCGACTGCTTACCGACTCTAATGAAATTGCGAATTCCCGGTCGTTCACAAATTAAATAGTTGAGGTTTTTTTTATGTAATCCAAGATTCAAGGTATTTACCGGTTTTCCAATCTGATAAACAATGTGAGAATCCTTTCACTCTGAAACAAGGGATTCCTCAATTCAAACTTTTAACAAAATGCGACATAAGGACAACCTACTCATAGATTCCTCCTGATTAGCTACAGCCAAATAGTTGTGTTGGTGGCCACATGACCTTTAATAAACAACAAACCCCTTGATACCTCACTGGTACATAAATTTTACTTGAAAAGCTTTCCGTTTTTATCCAGCCCAACGGATATACTTTGCAAGTTAGGCGTTTCCGGTGAAAAATCTTTCGGTGTTACTGATTTCTCACATAGATTGAACATCACCCATTACTGATTTCTGTTGCTCATTACTTTGTATTCATTATGATGCGGGCTAGAATATAAAAAATGGGGAAAAAGTGGGAAAATGGTGTGATAATACTGATTATAAAAACCGCTATTAACCAGACTGATGCTATTTTCAGACTTAACTGACAGGAATATATGTATGTAGCGTAATCAATAACAATTTTGAGCATACAGAGATTTCAAGTCGGGCTTAGACACAACTGCAAAAATTTTATTCGACTGGATGGAAATGATGGGAATTTGTGTAAAACTTATCCAGCAAGCTCTTGGTTAAGACAAGGCGAAGTGAGTCCAATACGATTATATGTTCTGTAACGTCTTGTTCTACACAAAGAACCTTTATCAAGTGATTTATGTCACAGAAAGGTAGTAGACAGAATTTCTGTCGAATAGACAGAAAACTGCACATGTTGGTATGCTTGGCAGATAGTGCGTACAAAGGCTGTTATTTAAATATCCTCGGTAAAATACCTTTAACGAAAGACAACTTATACTGAGATTGTTTTATATTTTCCAAATGAGGAACCGTCGTTTGGGGGTTGGAAATTCTTCAACCGATCCCTCGAAATGAATGTGTAGTAACAGCAAGAAAAGGCGTTCCTGAATGATGATATATTATATCTGGTGGTGCCCAACGTCAGCACCACAATTAATCAGCATTAAAGTAAGTAATTCAAACAATTATTCCGGTGGAACGAATTGGTTTGTTTAAAAATAAATGTTGGTATAAATCCCCGTGAAATAGAGGCTGCCGAAATTCACCGATCACCAAGAGACCGATCGAAGACGGTTGGAGTCCGGATATTACTAGTCATCAAGTCCACTGTGTCCCGGTTGCGTAAATCTGACCTCTGCTCAAAAAAGTTCCCGTAAGCGAGTAAACCGCTCTAGTTCTCAGATAATCGATCTCACAAATTGGAAAGTGATTGTGTAACTCTAATCAACCATTGTATCTTCATCCGGATACACTTGTTATGTTGTAAACGATCTCACAAACAAATGTGAAGACCATGTTTTGTTCACTACTTTGTTGTTTCTATGTTATTAATCAAGCGGGGATTATCCTAGCAGTTATGATTTGCACTACAAAATCTACCCGTAATATGGTTTCATAGGGTGCGGAATGTTAGTGCACTCAGAATTCAATCATCTCTACAAGAGACGCTGAATAATAGAGAGTCATTTGTCAGAAAGAAAGCAATCTCAGTATAAAAATATCATGTCTTCAGAGAATCTCGAATAACCAGTAGGCAGAAATCAGTGTCTGTTTAAGTGAATTATCCCAGTCGAAGGATGCTTTGTATGAACGACGTTAAATGATTCCCCGATTTGTCGTGATCAGAGGAGCACAGAATATTTA
>LUCH01002111.1:71481-81835 GCA_013368495.1 Paragonimus heterotremus
TTTAGAAATGTTCAAACCATATTTGCGGTTCATGAATATCAACCTTAAATCCAAGGGATTTTACTGTTATCAAAAGGTCAAGATATTGTTTCAAATATGACAATTACCGCGACTGTAATGACAAAAAGGTGCAAACAGGATGCACAACCTTGTGACTCAGATACAGACCTGGTATTTTTGCTTCTCGACGTGTCACGACGAAACAGTTCGTCACAAATACAAAAAGGTAAAGTTATTGTGAAATTGCCGTATTTCTCGATTGTAATAATGCGTTCGATTCTGTGAACTGATTTACGCTGTAGAGTTGCTTAAACACAGGAGTGTACCGACTAAGTGTGCGAACATTCTGCCGGCTCTTCGGTTTCATAGTTCAGCTCAAGTTGGGGTTTACGGTGAACTGCCCGACGGTTTCAGTACCAGGAGCTGTCTTCTTTTAGCATTTTTGTTTAATTTTGTAATGGACGGTACAATGGAGGATTGTCTCCGACAGTTACAAGATGCCGGTGTGAACCGCCTACCTGTTAGAAGACTGACTGATCTTGATTATGCCGACGACAAGGTGTTGCTATTTGACCATTTTCAAGTAGCACAAGCACTGCTAGGCGCTATTCGACACCGCTAAATACTTCGTGTTGTGCTTTGCACCTTAAATAGCAAAGTGATTCTGCACAACTACTGTGTTTACTTAGATTTGATGTTCGATAGTGAGGTTATGGATGTTGTTGGCCGATTTGTATATTCAGGAGGCTGCAGCAGCGGCGGAGATGTAAGGAATGAAATGGAAGCGTGTATTTCCAAGGCTAAGGTGATACTCGCTAATCTAGGACATACCCGGCGACAGAGAATATCTCTGTGAGGCATAAAGGTCACCTATGTAGGGCAACACTGAGGGCTGTATTATTTTACAGCAGCGAAACTTGAACGCCCAATGTAGAAGACACGAACCGTCTTCAGTTATTTGACCACCGATGACTGCACTCGAGTGTATGCATCAGGTGGTACAAATGACCGAGCAATGGAAATGTTGTGAAGCGGGTATTTGATAATGATTGTCGACCGGGTTATTTTGTTCGATTCTTACATTTGCACAGACTTAGATGGTTGGGTCATGTACTAAGGATACCAGCTAGTCGTCTGCTACATCCAGTACTGTTTACTAACGCTGCGGCCGATTGGCGTGAGGCACGAGGTGGACAGATGATGACCTGTCGTACTTAGATGAAGTTGTTCAAGAGGGGCTAACCATTAGAGATCGGGTTCCTCTCCCAGGCTGGAGAACTCGTGACTCAAAATCGGTGGCTAAAAATGTTTATTAGATGGCGGCTAATCGGGCTTGGTAGCGTGAATGTTGTCGTCGTTTGGCCCAGTTGTCTTTGAAGTGAGTGCCTTTAATGACGCCGGGCAGTGAAGGCCATAATGAAGCGTTTTGCTGATGACGCCTCACTTTCACCTACAGCTCGGTTGCTTGATTACAAGGGGTAGACACTTTGATGCTGAATGTGTGAACATAGACAAAGCTATTTTTGTAGTTAGGTTCCTTCGCGTCCTCTTCTTCTTTCTTCTCTCCTTCTGTATGGGTTTTTTTTCTGTGGTTGTGTGGAGGTCATGCATCAATATGAATCATTGATGTGTTGCTGTTTATGAGGATGATGGTGTTGTTGCACATGTACAGATTTGTGTGGGCCTACGTCACGACCCTCTGTCACACCGCTACTTCAGGTGTAGCTTACCAGATAAAAACACCAAAGAAGATGGTATGAAACTGCATTGTCCAAGAGAAGAATGCGCCTAATCCCCTGATCGGTTTGGAACAGAACACTGAACGACGAAGAAATGAGGTTGACGTTTAAGCTGCAAGTTTTGACAGGAAGCGTACATCGGGCACTATGATGAATTTCCCAGCTGATTCAAAGAATGATAAAAACCTGATGTTCTGTCTGACTCAGCCATAAATCCACGCACTTAAAAGGAGGATAGGACGTTATATTTAATGGACTTATCAAGAGTTAGTTATTTTTCAGGAGCCACTTACTCAGTTCTCCCAACCTGACACCATGTAGGAATTGTGCACATTTTTTACAAGGTGTTGGTGACTAAACGTTATAAACCAAACACAACGAATTATCCTTAACCATTTTGATCACTAACTATTTTGGTAAGTTTTTAATGGGCAAATCGCATTATACTATATACTAATGAAGCAAATCAAAATCCTGTAACGTCCTTGGCGTGTTCTTCCATAAAAACTGAAACAACTTTGTTATCAATAAACCAATCTGTCGGTATACATTGAGAAACTATTATCAGCTAATTAGTAATACATTCCCAAATGCTGTAATTGTACTGCATGTCATTTTAAATTCTCCTGATGTGAAAAGGTGCACTGGAGCTGAGCGACTTAAAACGTTTTAGGGTGTGGCTCAACGTTCTACCTGAGTTGAGATACTGTTATGTGCACGAGCGCGTTATGCGTCCAAATTGAGATCTGTCAACCTAATTGCAAACTGTCAATCTTTTCGATTAGTTACGTAGCCGGCAACTTCTGAGAGGCTCGTAGATGCCGTTAGTTATGTCGTGGTACAATAATCGTTTACACCGGGTAATGTGAAGTATCATAGGGCACTGGACTCTGTGCTACTTCATGTGAACTATATGCGTAAGCATATGGCGGGTTTTCGGTTGATTTACTACTTTCCAGTCACCAATTAGGATGGAGCTTTTTATATTTTCAGTACGGTCGTCTGCTGTTTGTTAAGTCGCTCAGTAAGCCAGTGAAATGGACATTTTCTTTGTGTAATATTTTCCTTTGTGTTGTCTGTAACCACGGTTTACCTCTTTAAGAGTGATAACGAACAGTGGGATATCACGCAGGCAATCAGTACAAACTATAAAGATACATGCACTTGGATTTAGAGTCACGTTTTTGGTAGACTAGGATCTTTATCCTAAATAATGAAAGAATCTGCAAAGTGATGCTGGCGGTAGGCTGGTTTATTGACTGAATTAACTCAATCAGAAGTCAGGTAATGTAGGGAGTATTGTCAACAGAATCCAATTTGATCCTTGGTTCAAAGTTGTAAGGCAATTGCAGCAAAAAGACAAGATTTTAAGCAGCCTTTTCATCTTTAGGATGCACGATAAAATGTTCTTCGGACCAAAGGTCAGCCGTATCATATTTGGACTGTTTGAAAGACGAATTGATCCCGACAATTTTTAGATATTTGTTCCCGTAACAAACTTGTGTACAACAATATGTATTCCCAAATCATGTGGTGTTCTTTGGAGTAACGCCTCATTTGCTGGACGTATATATAGATGTAAACTATCTAGGACATCAAAACGATGGTGCACAGAGTGGGTATCATAGTTTGTAGGAATGGACATATGGACACGAAACCTTCTTACACGGAAATAATGGTTACCGAAGTAGCCGCAAGGCCAACATACTCGTGAGCAATTTGGCACTGTTCACGCAAGGCGAACAACGATCACGGCCATCGGCTCAAAGTGAATCTTCACATTCTTTCAAAAAATTTGTCGCCACAATAGTTGCATCTACAGCGGTAAGTACGATGCCAGCTTTCGTAGGGGAAAAGTAACACTGGATTCAGGTGTAAATCCGCTTGATAAAATTTACAGATACATTTAAAGTAAAGAAGATGCTCAGCGTTGCAGTCGCTGACTGAATAAATTTTACCACTGCCTGGAAGTCTGTTATCGCCTGGTTACCCTTTAGCTTTTTACACTTAATGGCCCAGAATAAACTTGATGGCATCCATCAGTAATAACTGCCTTCCATCTAGAATCAGTTCCACCTTTATTGATAATGTCAGACATATTGTATACCTGTATGTTTCTCAGGTCTCTGCAACGCTTTAGAGGAACGAGTGTATTAAAACCAATTAGCAATAGGATGAGATTATGCTCGGGCGGCTTTCCCTTTTGTTCATTAACCAATCTGGCTTTCAGTCCGTTCAGTGTTTATAGCTGTGAAGGGCTGCTTTGTAAAAACCCAAGTAATCAGAGCTGATTGGAAGGGCTTGTTTCCTTTAGTAATCGAATGGTTATTCGTCTGATATTAATCGGCATAGTACCTTGCACACGTCGAAATTATCTATATATATCTTAGTGAATTTAAGGGACGCAGAAAACAAAGAGGAACTGAGGAATATGTAGAATGTGTACTAATAAAATATACAATGGATATCCGAATTAGACTAATATCACCCATACGTCACCCATCTAGCAGATTAGCTAACGATAACTGCACACATTATTTGCGAAAACAAATAACAAACGACTGGTAGTATCCAGGGTTACAACATGAAGTGTGTACCCGTTTGTGTTACTAAACAACTAGCTGAAAGATAAAGGGTTGATAACTGTATGTCCAGTTTAACTGATCCTCAAAAACTTCGGCACTGAGATGCTGACACCAACACAAATAAACAGCAAACAGTTCTATGTCTGAGTGAGTGGACATTCAACGGAAATGCATTAAGGCTAGAATTATGGCAGTCATTTGTTCATGTCTGATCTGCGAAAATTGAATGTTGCAACTTTATTTTCCAACGTTTTCGCTCATGCACTTAACAGGTTGTTCTAATGTCACGTTTTGAGTAGTTGTGTTTAATGAACCTGTGATATCTTGACAGTCAACTGGATGAATCTAAATGGTTTCCCAGCTTTCCGGAATTACAGATGGTGATGAAACTCCTCCCACCAATCAGAAATCACATCTCGGGGGTGTTCATTAGTGAATGTGTTTTTCCTCAAAAGAAGGGTTTTAACCCTGTGAAATCTACTCGATTTCAGTACGACAGAATAAGTAAGACGACCTTACCCAGTAGGATCCGTCAAACTATACAAGCACTCCATATAATTATTGGTGTCTGGTCAAAATCGTTCTTACCAGCCCCAAGATAGGCATAATACAGGACGACATTCGTTTCATAGTTTTTGCCACCACTATGCAACCATCACGCAATAATACAAATTCAATTCATGGGGTAAAAATATTCAAGGTCAGCAGGCCGACTGAACCAAGTTCAAATGGGCACAAAAAATCAACTTGCATCATCAGTACATCTGCTCGCAGGTATGGTTATGCTACACACATCCAGACAACGGCCACACAGGAACTGTGAGCACCTAGAGTACTTCGACTAGTGGAATAACATTGCAACCGCCCATTTGCATAGGCCGAAGACCAAGTTAAAAAGTCGGTGTAAAAGAATCATGTTCTGGCGAATACCATTCAGGTAGTTCACAGTTTAAAAACGATTCATTGTTGATTTGGCATGGTTCACCTTTTTTGATGTCCAGCGGAAGGATCTTTAATTTCGGATATGGTAGGGCCAATTGAGTAAACAGTACTGGGTGCGCAGATCTGAGAACGAGGTTTCTGATATTTTCTGAGCACTTATGGTCAACAGAGGTCATCTTAGGAAGGCGTTACTCACAAGTACCACCAAACGATTTTTAGGTCTTCGCTTAGCTATACTTAGGCAACAAAAATACTGCAAATTATTCTTGGACCCTGTTCTACACTTGGATTAAAAACCGGTTTCAGCTTGTTATAACAATCCGTTAGAGCAGTCATAAACTGATCTGCATACTTAGGTGAACCAATCTGTAGAAACTGCTTGATTAAGATGTCTTGTTTTGCAGGACTGAGGCACTGCTTTATTCTGTGCCAAAAGTGGACACTCCCATTCTGCAAAACTTGTGTTTTTAGGATTCTAACAGTCTGCTACTTGAAATAAGATCTTAATTACAAGTAAGCATATCCTGTAGAAGGGTTCTTTCTTGTTCAAGATTTTGTCTTCAGAACAGATTCCACATAGTGAGAAAACCGTACTAATGAATTTTTTCACTTTCTTCCATCACTCGCGTCGGAGTTGTATCTAAAGGATGGCCTGTTTCTTAATTAGGTGTACATCCATCATAGTAACTAGCTGGCCAAAAAGGTACACAAAATTCACCTCTTATAAGTGGCTGGAAGCAAAGTAAATGCCATCAGTTACTGTAGTTTGTCTCTTCTTATACTATTTTCCATGGGAACTGATTTTTCCCGCTTCAATTTTGTATGGTTAAGTTTAAACTAGTGATATCCTGCTGTGCATACTGTGTTTTGAAGTGTGTTCACAGGTCGAAGTGTGTATTTTCTGACCGGTCATTGTGATGTAATGCTCAATTTAGTCATAAGAAATTTGAAACTAGTTTAACTAATGACAATTTCCATATAGTTTCCATAGGTAGAAAGTCTAGAACTGACAATTTACTTTGCACTGCATTTAATTGATCCGCACATTACGTTCAAAATAAAATACCAATTTGACTGATGAGTCCAAAACTTTGAACTTCCAACCTCTTAAGCACTATATTCTCAATTTAAACATTCCATTGGTGTTTGAGACACAAAGTGGGTACGCAGCTTTTCAGAGACTATCATACAAACACTCAACTTGAAGAAGTGACAAGTGAACCTTTAAAACACTTCATTACACTAAACTACTTATACGTTCTAAGCTCAATACTATGTTTACATTCATATAAGCTTACCGAAATTATCGCAAGAGACACGCGGGAGATTCCACGTTCAGATGGTTAGTACGCCTCTCCTCCATTGTCCACCACTTTCATCCAGATCCCCTTTATTGGTTCTACGTGATGTAATCCTTCATTTTGCGAAAAGATTATTTAGAAGATCCTTTTATCACTTGGCAAACTAATCAGCCACAAAGAAGACCTCTGTGAAAATGAGGGTTCCTGGGATAAATCTCCCAAGCAGTCCTTCGTTTTGTTCCAGGGGATAGTGAAAAAGACAGACGAATGTTACCTATCCTAGGAAGTGTCCTAAAATGAACGAATCTTTGATCCACGTTTCCGTGTGCAGAGGTGGTTTGTATAAACCGTTCGCATCCCTGACCATTCATCCCAAAACCACTTGAAAACCAGTCAAATATAAACACAATGAGCCACAGCTGATGGTATGTTGAAAATAGTTTAATCCACAGGCTAACAGTGGGTATAGAGAGTGGTTTTTTCACTGCTGGATGTGTAGTTCGAAGGGTGTAGCAACACACGTACTGAAACGTGCTCGACAATAAGGTACTTCAGGCAGGTGCTCATGAAATGCCCAGCCATCAGTTGGTCAAGCAAGCGTACACTTTCTCCGAATTCAGGCTGTGATGATGATGACCACCGTGCTAGTATTGTTAACTGCGCAACATGCATAAAATCTTTGGGGTCACGGGAACTACAGCTTCTAAAGGAACAGGCTTTGCAACAGAACCGCAGTATAGAAAGCAAAAATGAATGTGTTCACAGACTGAGTAAGCGGTGACCATAACATACATAAGCATGCTACCAAATGCTTCGTTGACTTTTGCTTGCCACATCAGACTGGTTGATAAAAAGACATCTGGTACAAAACTTCGTGTACTTGTCAGAGGAAATATTTCGTCATTTTAATACCAACGAAATAAAATAAGTTGTATAAAACCTGACGAAAACGATGTAGCTAATAAGGGGAAAGAACTTTCGTCTGTTTGTCGAAAGATGTCTTAATCTGCTTAGTAAGAGACCTCATTGTATTCGGTCAGCTGGGTCCGCTTCAGAAGACACGGTGTAAATGACAAAGCATATTAGTACACTTTTGGAAACAAAGAATAACTTAACTGTTGTAGTATCTTTGGGTTGAAAAGTGTCAACTATTAAACAAGCCAGCTGAGCGAATAGAAGGTTAGTCCATTTTACAAAATGCCGACCAGTGTAAGTAAACTCCATACATTTGAACAGCATACTAATGGGACAGCCCCAAAACTAGTTTAGTGAAATTGTCGGTTACATTATATTGCAGGCTCCCTCCATCAAAAACGTTCGCTACGTTATATCAGGTATAAAATGCAGTGAAAGGTAGTTATATATCAAACTGACTATATCAGTGCAATTGTACAAAATTCGTTTACGAAACACAGAAATCTGACTATTCACTTAGATGGAATATCATTTGTTATTCCTCTGCAAAAGTGGGCGTTATTCCTGGTTGTTGGTTACGAAAATGTTGAAAAAGACACATTCCAAGTTTATCGAGTGTAACAGATGATCAAATATTATTGGTTATTGGTTATTTCATTTTTAATTACGTCTTACGTTTACGTAAGTGTTTGCTACAGTCAATTATCAGAAAATATGTACCGTTGCAACTATCTTCATCCAATTGCAACTTAAATGCTAACACGCACGCACGCGCAAATGAACTCAATATAACCCGAAAAAATAGGTATGACCAACTCATCTTTTTATGAAAGTCAAATGTGAAGACGACAATTTTTCACAATAAAGAGAACGAAGATAGCAGAACAATATAATCCGATATAATCCTAGCACAAGGTCATATATTGTTGCATTAGAAACTATCCACAATATTCATCGTTAATATCTCATGAAACGAACTCGTCAGTCAGCGTGAAACAGCATTTTTAGGTCGTATGAATCTTTGAAATCTGTTGATAGGTTTTGCTTTTAGAATATCAAAATCTTCTGTCTTTCCAAATCGAACGCTTTAGCTCTTCCTGGACTGACGTGTTCTAAACAAACGCTAAATGAAATCCAACGCTCACAGAGCTTAATTAATTAATACCATGTACGCGTCCAGTCTACTGACACTATGGCATAGCAGCCGTGATATCGGCTGACCTTTGACACATATCGAGTGTTACAAGCGCCCTCATATCCATCTCACATAAGATGAATGTATCAGCTTAAGGATGCCATAGAATTCTTGGCAAACGAACACATTTGTCGTGGTTGTTCTCAATGTTTTTATGGATAGCTAGTTTGCCATAGCGAATATTGATCTGCGAATCAGCCGACAAGTTTCTGCTAGCACACATTTAATTGTTGTTCAATATTCTTAAGGAATTTCTTAATAAAAGATAGAGTATCCGCATACCTTTTTTCTCGGTGCGTGTAAACAGTGATTTGAGAACAAGAACAAGCGAAGCAGTAACGGAAGGACGTGGTATTTGGATCGTCTTAAAAAATGCAAATTTTTTTGAGCTAGTGACCGTTCGACTGTTGTTATTTTGGAAGTGAACTCTGAATACTAATCAAATCAAAGCATTTGATTAAGTGATAGTACGCAGTTGAGTTAGAATTTCTCAAATGTGTTCTGTACTAAAATATAGAATCAGATGACGCTTAATATAACAAAACATTTCCCACCCATATCATAACAGGTACGGTGCGCAGATCAATTCGGTAATTTGCAAAACTGTTACTCACCAACGACTAGCCCAATTTTACACGACCATTCGAGATCAGTGACTTATATCGCTTTATGTCCTTCAGAAGCATTTCACGTGGTCAACTGAATATGTCCAGAGCAGCTGCAAAGTTTCAGTTTCGGCGGATAAAAAGGTTGTTAACTTGTATAGGAAAACTGGGTTTTTATTTGATCCAGATACAGGCCAAAATTTTCGAGTTTCTCTTTTTTCTGGAAGAGCAATTATGGTGTATTGTTAATTAATCTATTTAATGATTGTATGCAAGATACTGTTTTATATTTTAATAGGTTTAGAAACAGTACTGTCGCCACTTTGTTAGCAGCCCATTTGGCAATACACGTTGATGTGCTAGTGTAAGAGAAGACATTATATTACGAATGTCGTCATATGCAGTCAGCAGTTTGAAAATCTTACTTGACGGTGTTGAAAAGCATGCGGGTTTTTTTATTTCTTTGCGGGTTACTTGCGTGGTTTATCTCAATGGAGTCCATAGATCTGTGGATGTGTTAAAAACTCTTACTAAAACCATATTCTATCACAAGCTGCTAGACTAGGATTAGGCAGACATGAAAAACGCAGCTAACCCAAAATTCGATTATCACTTACAAACTTCACTATCTGCCGACTTCCTAGTAAGATATGTGGACAGAATTCACAGGGTACTCGCGTCTGATGAGTGGCAATACCCACAAAACCAGTGGGGTGTATTCGGTTAATTTCGTAACTTAAAACACTGCGTTCCCTTGATCCAGTTCACCAGTAACGATAGAAGACATACGTCGCGAGATGTTAACATTTCGTTTACTGTCTTCAGTCACGAATGTATAACATTGGGATATGTAGACCATGTGAACAGCAACAACAATAGAAACAATCAACGATTGGATTTACACGAAACAATGACTGTTATCAATTCCATGGCAGACAAACTGTGTGAGTCAAAAGTTTATGCACACACAGGACCGGACGGCGAGTATTGATTAATATTGCTTCGGAGAAGGCAATCGTAATTCAGCCGCTGGGTATGTACGAGTTAGAGCAGACTGTAATTTTTGACTTAC
>LUCH01002112.1:0-13713 GCA_013368495.1 Paragonimus heterotremus
GTCACTGTTGAGGTGAATGGCGGCCCGAGCCACAGTACATTTTGGTCAGGCTCATGGCTGTTATGATGATGATGATGATGATGATGGGATTGATAAATCAAGCTAGACAATCCATTCCAAGTAGACGACGCAGGTATCTGCCATCTAGACTATTAATCAATCTGTGCTTTGAGGACAGACAAGACGTGATATGCCAACAACAGTGGATAGGAATATTACGCACTGGGACAAATCAAGAGAATAATGGGCACTGAAAGCGTCTAAGTAAGTACGAGGAAGTAGCAGTCGGTAAGCTACACGGGTGAGGTACGGTAAATTTTAACCAAAAATGCTATACTTATCACCAGCACTAGACAAGGAGTTTATACGGAGTAATCCAATCAAACATCAACCGTAATTGGCTTTAACATTCCCCATATTGTTGTGCATATGCAGTTCTTCTACACAGCTTTTGTGGATCACCTTTTGCGCGTGATACGTGTGCAGCCTACTGTCACCCAAAATGACATTGTACTCTGCTACTTATGTCGCACAAGTGACCATCCTGGCAAGTTGTACTTGTACCGTCTCCTGAAAATCCACCCCGAAAGGCAAAATAAGGACATCATAATAAAGCTGAATTTTGTGATTTTCTGAAAGTGCACTAGTGTTACCACAGTCTTAGCCTCTTAGGGTGACTGTTTCGTGCAACTCAAACGCCAGCCACGCTTGGGAGATTTGAAAGGACGATCACCCGCAACTTGAAGACCATTCTTTTGTCACACTGGTTACTTCATTCAGTGTTTGGTTAAACTCCACACACCTTCTGTTAGAGTTAATATCGCCAAGTTTGTTGTTCATCGTAGTAACCTCCACATGAACACGCCGTCGTGGTTTGCATAGCAGAACTCATTGTCAGAGATTAATACTCGTTTCCACTGTGAAGTTCATGGTCACCTAAACTTGACCTTAGTCAAGTTTGACAAGTTGCTTAGACTACATTTAACGGGAGTCTCATTCCACCATGTCGCCGGTGTAGCGTTTTATACACTATTTTCTACTTCATAATTTTTATTGTTGTTCATGCCTTTTCATCTTCTTCAACCTCACATGTACACATGATGTGAACGAGGTTAATCGATCCACTGAGTAATCAATAGTTTCCAAAAATTACACTTCCGAATTCGCGAGTTCTGCTTTCTGTCTACGTTCACAGTCGGTTGCGTACATGTCTTTGGGAGGGTTAGAATTCAGCGTAATTAGCCATTTAGTTCGGCAAATTTATTTATCTGTCGTTAGAATCATCTTGGCCGTGGCATCGAGATTACCTGAGAGACACGTCAGATAACATTAGTGGAAATCTTCATTTGGTGTAATGGATCACTAAACAAACGTAACTCTAGGAACTATTGTGAGGTATTTGTTTTCCTTTTCATTATATTTTGACCTCATATTCACACGTGAGTTCCACATACTGTTTTGATCCACTACACCGGTGACAAACCGTGTTTTCTAGGCCAACAGCATCAACGGCAAACGCTTTTTGTGGACACACTGCTCTGACGTGATTGCATTTGGCCGAGTGATTGCAAACTATTAGACCTCATAGCTTGTTTCACTTTAACCAGTCCAAATGCCAAATTTTTTTACCACTGTAAGCCAAAGTATGTAAGTGTTGGACAGACAGTTTTTTCCGCTCGACTGGGTATTCTTGGCCTTAGAATCTAAGTAAACTTCCATGACCGCTATCAATCTCCCTTACAGGCAGTTGTCACTGGTGTCATGAGATACATCTGTATTCAGCCACATTCACAGCTAAAAAATGGCTCATCACCTACCTTCACCGTTTACTATTCGACCGCTGCATCATATAAATGTTTCTACCCAGAAGACCTTCACCCATTCACTTGTTTCTTTTCCATATATCTTGCGGTTGCCCGTACCTGATAAAACCCCCAAAACAACGCCATCAGCCTTCAAGTCACCATCATCTTCATACGAAAAAAGCACGCGCGACACGCTTGTCTCATCTCAATCAGGCTCGTGGACACAGTACTCTACTTGAGACAGTGATGCACGTTTTGCGAACCAGCCGTTAGCCGGCATTTGAACTGTCATCGGAGTTGATCACAAACACGAAATTTAAACACGGATCAGACATGGCCCAACTGGGAAAGTTTTACCCCACTTACACATCAGTACATCCGGATGGCGTGATCATCAGGATCTTTCTCGGCAGGTGATCCTCATTGAGAACATGATATGAGGACGTCTTTACGCATTTGGGCAGTTTCTTACTCGTAATTAAACGGATCAGGACTTAGTCCTAGGTCTTATCAACACAGTGTTATGAAGATACACTGGTTATTTTGTCCGACGAACTAGACCATTTTATTGGCAATGGGAAAGCTAGTTTTTACATCGGTTCTACACCGACAAATATAATTTCAGATACACGGACGGACAAACGATCAGCTTGCGGGATGTGCTGGCACTCTGTAAAAGTGACTGCCTATCACTGTCTAAAGAGTGTGGCGTGTGGACACGCGTTCGTGCTCACTGTGTACCGTGTACGGTCCGAGTGATAAATGCGCAGACGGGGTAATTTTAGTCTGTGTCATTACCAGCCCATCAACGGTGCACATGCATGTGGACTTCGTCAGTCATTCCAGTCTCTCATGCACAGGCATTTCTGTTCAGTGCGAGCTAGCCAATCTCTTTGTTTATCAACCTACCCACGTGCTTATTAGCCTTCCTACCTGTACGATACGAGGCAGACTCAGCGAAAACCCTTGAGACATCTAAGAAAGACATCAAGTCACAATGAATTCGGAGCGAGACACATAAAAATGGCATCGGTTCATCATAATTTGGCACACATGGGAGTTGGATGATGCGGAACTACCCCTGTTTGTCCACGAAATGAGAAATACTCATTTTCCCCCAGCTGAAACAGTTGATACATATTCCGGTTTTTAGGACTATTTGAAAAATAACGGCCACCTTCAAGTCGTCTTCATATGGCATAGTCACCGAGCAAATTAATAGTTGGTTACTAACGGTATAATAAAATACACGTAGTTGTTAAGAAATATAAGCCACTGAAGTGGGTTAAGGGGAGGGTATATAAAACGGTCTCCTATTGTTTGACCACTTTACCAAGGTTAACTAAAAAACAAGACAAAACTTTCGTATGTTAATGACATTTTTATCATTTCTGAATTATGGCTTGTAATAACCTCACCAATAACAACCACAATTAAATTTGTTCGGCGTTAACAAGCTTAGTGTGACCGACAATTGTGGTTGGGCATCTTCGAAAATGTTGATTAACCTTCATTCTTGATAACTTCCCAATGTGGAAGCTCATAGATCGTCACCCAGGATAATCCAAATTACCTCTCGACTATACTTAAACCATATGTATGTTTAACCTGTCACCGTTGCATTTGAGAATGTGCTACTTTTCGTGACAATTGCTAACGGAATCGTTCATAAGTAGTATATTTTTGAAAATATTTTTTTCTCCATCGAGTAAATGTGCGATTTTAATAAGGGGATACTGTTGCAATGGGGCCATATTTCAAAGCACTACAACGAATAGGGAATTTATCCGTCTAAAGCGGCCAAGAATTTAATTGCTGTATTTCTCTCACCAAATGGTTTGGGCTAAACCTACTTTTGATATTGGTATGTACGTTGAGCTTTGTATTTAGGTTGCAAACGTTTAATCATCAGGCGAGGTGACATCAACAGTGTACAAGTGTTTCACCGTATAGTTTTTGAGCGTGGAATTTGGTGAAGTTCGACAGATGCTTGTTCTCATTTACCAGAGTGATTTCACCTTCTGACCTAAATTCTGGTTGATCGCTTTCTGTTATTCTTGATCTGACCAAAGTAAAACTCCACGCTCAAAAACAATACGCTGAAAAGCTCACGCACCAGTGATGTTACACCGCTTGATGATGAAACGTTTGCAATGTAAATGCCAAATTCGGCTAACATACCAGTACTAACACCATCAACCCGAACTACGAACAACACCACCACTTATCGTAATTATCATAACCTTACTTTTATCAGCCACTACTATCCGATTGAACAAATTAGAACATCCCTCATCAAGAATTCAGCAAAAATTAGCCATCGCAAAGTATTGCTACACGTATAGTTTGGCTATTTCCAACAATGGTAAATTCGGTCATTCTTAAGAGAAACTTAAGAGAAACTGACTGGACAACAGCTGGCAAACCTATTGAAATGTCCGAATACATATGGAACAATAACAGGCAACTATTGATAATCTGTCATTTCAGTCTATACTATTTACATTAGCAACCAGTGTCTGTTTAAGTCCTTAAGAAGGTAACCGCAACAAAACATGAAAAACAACGCACCAACTTGCTAATCACACCGCAGTATCAACCCTGACCCAGCTACGTACAAATCATTCTGTCCTGTACTGTTCCTCTTATGTCGCCACAAAGATACAGGAATAAATTTAGAACGTGACAAAGTGAACGTGAGCGATGTCCGCATAACATGAACCAACAATTCAACCCGCAAAATGCCGGAAAACTGGAAAATTGTTTAACACGTAGCACATAATGATAAACAAGGATTTCATTATGTTATTCGTGAACACGTGTGAGCCATTCAACTGTGATTCAGCTGACATCAACAAACTTTTGTTCTGCTTTAAGGTCACACTTTTTAATGATACGTAGTTATCAATTTGCTGTGTAATCTTCTCCTCATTTGTAACTAGACCTTGAGCGGTCACACAATCTAGCCAATGAGTTCCGTGGAGCTTGTGGTTCCAAAAGTTTGTTTCCCAAAGACTGTTTGCTTAGTCGACAATTAGTAATGGAATTCTTTCGTTAGGAGGTGTTTGTTTACACCGCCCCCATATCCTAAATTTGTGGCTGACCTACTGAATCCAGACACAGAGTCATGTTTGGAGTAGTACACCGGAGAAACAGTCAATTACTGTGCACCTGGGAATTGAAGGTAGTAATGCCAAACCATTTGGCGAGTTAGCTTTAGGCCTGCTTGGCAGTCTTGTCAATTGCTAATTATCCGAGTGTTAACAACGTGGAATAATTATCGATGTGCACCTGTCACAGAAGAATATTGGGACATATCCCGGTTTGCTGCATTTTTCGTCGCTATGTTTCATATCTGCAGAATGCACAGAACTGCACAGGATGGGACTGTTGAGAATGAAGACGACGGAGACTGAATGATGCGACGTTTTCTGGATGAGCCAGTTAAGGAGAGTGAGTGTAGTCTGGGGTTTTTAGCTGACAGTTGCCACATATAATTCACTTTTTTCATGTCTACCGGGCTTACCTGAACACTTGCTGACCTGGATTTTAATCCTTCGGGTGGTCTGATCTGGGGTGTTTTCTTTCACGTGGATAACTTTTGAGTGACTCGTCTTAATCATTCTGCGTGTGATAACGATTCCTCAATGCGATCAACGCAATGTTAACTAACGGGGTCACCTAAGGAAATCAGACTGAGGGGTGCGACTTAGAGGTGACTCAGACGTGCATGACTATTCACACAATTGTTAAACCTGTGCATAACAATGCTGCTTAGGGAATAACGCTACGGATGCAACACACTTCATCTGAAGGAGCAATTCGTTGTTCGGCGTCGCCAGTCTGTCGAAAACCAATGTCAGCAATATTCCGTAGTACGTATAATTTGAAAGACTGGTGTTTTAATACACATTTATCGAGAACACGTCATATAATTTGTTGGCGTCGGTACAAATGAATTTTACAGGAAAATCTCAGGTCCGCCACTTTTGTAAAATAATATGTACGTTTATTAACAGAAACTGAACCAGGTGAAAGGATCGTCACATGAGCCAAACTAGGATACTGATTGTTCACTTGTGCCAGCTCGAATCACCAGAGGATTCATAAAAGAAATATTGCATTTGTACATTGAATCATGGTTACTCACATGGAAACCACATAATTAACATTGTATTTATTGTGTGCCGCAAGTCAACTTCAAGCGGTAGCAGTGGCAGATACACTATTTCATGTGTTCCCGTATGTGTTGCTTCATCTGAAGCCCGTTGTGAAACGATCCACATTTTCGTTTACCGATCCAGTCCCTAAAGTAGAACTCTGCTGTTGCATTGCATACACGCGGTTTCTAGCTAAAACACAGGAAAAGCACGAACGTGGGGGTCACATGGGAACCACCCACTTACCTGCGATCAGCTGGGGAGAGATTTTAATACCAAAGAATTTTTCAAAAAGCATTTATCTGATGTCAAATAGAAACATTCGTACCTTACTCAATAACAAACCTGGGGAGTACAGCATTATCCAATTTGATGAATATACCGACTTGGGTGTTGCAAGAAACTTGATTGTATATCGACGATGTTTTCGTTCCGACCCATACAATATTTAGATTGTGTTATATACACTGTTTAATTTATATTTGACACCAAGCAACGTTCCGTCTACCGATTCTGTATAGCACGCCGTTTCTATCAGGAATCTCAACTAAAGATTGTAACATTCACACTGTCTATTACTTTCTTATTCAGCACTGTGTTCACTTACTGTCCTTATTACGGTTTCCGGACTCCATACATGGATGGGTCGAGTTGATAGCATCAGTTAAGTTATTTGTGGTTAACGATTTGTTCCAGTGACATCGGTCCTTCGCTTGAAGTTGACAACTAAACATAATCCTTTCGGGTGTGCGTTACCGATCGATTCCGAAGATTTGCAGCGTCAACAACAATATAGACAAATTATGCCATTGAGCATTTTTTGGGTAGAAGAAAGCAAGGACAGTGCAATGAGCTGCCTTTTCCCTAGACGACTTGCAATGAAAACAAGAAATTAGCTACATGGAAAGTACTTCTGTGCATTAGTTCTTACCGTCATTTATTCTAAACATGGTCTAAGAGATGACCAGCAGTACCAGTCAGAAAATAAACAGTGATGAGCTACTAGCCAAACGGTTACTGATAGCCCTAACATAGCGAAAAGACGGTCAGTAAAGCAAAAAGGTTCATTGAAAGACAGCAGACCGAAACCGCCGTCCGAACCGGTGGTCACTGTAAGAATGAAGAAGGTTTATACAGAGTTGCCTTTTAAATACGATTATAATATGCATCAAACTACACAAAGACTGATTAATTCGATTAAACGAACATTCAACGCCGCTGTACTTTGTGCACTAGCTCGAACCCAAAAGTTGCCTGTGCCTTCAATCAAAGCAGATCAACCTGTCGGTGCCACATCACATTGTGTCTATCAATTTACATGTAACTGCAAAGAAAGTTACATAGACAGAACCGAGAGATGTTTTATTTCCAGAGTGAAGGAATACTTGCCTAAATGGGTGCAGAACTCAGTATTACCGAAGAACAGCAATGTTGTTAAACCACGCAAACAACCAGTGTCCGCAATCGCAAGACACATCTTAACCACTGGTCACGTCATCGATCCGGCTTGTGCATTCACAATCTTATTACGTCATCCCAGTTCAAGATTCTTGCTGTTTGCTGAGGCTGTCGCAATCAATCGACTGAAACCGGCCCTATGTGTTCAGAAACAATTGTTCGTGAACTTGACCCTGCCCTGGATTTAGTGACCTTTCCTAACATATCAATTGACTATCCACCCAACCCACCCCTAACTGTTCGATATAAAAAGCCGTTTCATGTTATTGTAAATTTGGTGCTGATGAGTCAATACAAAATGCTTGTATCTACCAGTTCTCGTGTTCTAATGGTGTTGTTCAAACTTCTGAAGGGAACGAACTGTTTCAGAATCCTTATTGTCCAACTCGCTGGTTGCCATGTCACGCGCGCGCTCGCCTTTAGGAATCGGAACTCCGGTCCACAACACTCACCCCGTCTCCGCACACATGTCGTGTGCACTTTTGCCCGGTTTGTGTTAGACGTCTTCTGTCGGGGGTTTTCGGCCTGCCATGACTCGTCCGTTGGTCCGATCTCGTTGACCGATGACCCATCCGGTCGCTCGTCCACAATCTATCCACTACGGACTTTGATCGTATTTCAAGACCGCGTCCACATATTCCGCCGAGTTTTGGAAGACTCGCACTTCCGGCTTGGTGATCCAGTTTACTAGAAAGAGTAGAACTGAATCAACTTGAAAATGCTACAAACCCCCCTGTTGTGCAGAAGTTGTTTACCAATTAGTATATCAAACCTTTTCGACCAATAGCTTATAATCAATCGGATTTTATTCCCGTGAGTCATATTATGCGTGAAAACTACTGTGACCAGACTTTGGATAAGCTTGAAGCTACGTTTTAACGGGGTTTCATTTCACTCACTCAGAGTACCGTTAAAACGACATCAGGATCACAAAACGGTTTGTTTTATCGGTCGGTTTGATGTAGCAACAGATAACAGAATTTACTGGATTCTCAAATCTGTTCATGAGTCTCGTACTGTGGTAGTTTCATTTTTGATGTATCCTATCCGAAGATTTGTGAAGCGTGCTTCACAAAACCTCAAACGTACAATGAACTGAGCTACAGTTATTTGCAGAATTATTCAGTAATTGCAGTATCGAACGTAGTATCAAACGAGTAAACCATTCAGTCCCCTTTTCCGCGTACTAATTCATCCAAGTTATTCATGCTGTTGTCTGTTCTCATAGTTTTTATTGCTCCAAGCAAACAACATAATAGCTTTTTTAAAACTGTTTTTATTCCAGGACGATCTATTCAGCATGTGAGGCACAGTTTCATCATAGTGCGATTCACTCAAATGAAGGTGTGTGTAAGTTGTTCGTGCGGTGATTTTTCGGAACACTGAAAACTAAACAGGTTTCTTTTAGTTCGGCATCTTGCAGCTTTTTGTGAGTAGCACTCACATTTGCATAGTCAAACCAAGTTGGGCAGGATGATTAAGTGATTGTGGTATGAGACAGTGAATTTTGGTTTGGCTCAGAACATTCTGTTGCACGAGACGAGATATGTGAAACGATTAATTCTTTTATTCATAAATAGATTTTATTTTTATCAGAGTTTGTTATAGCAAACGTTGGGACGAAGTTCGACTTCCAGCTCCGTGCCAACACCGAATATATACATAAGTTGTACATTCTTGGGTAAAACGACTGTTCAGCGTCATAAAATGGAGGGTCCTCGATAAGTGTAATTCATTTTGAGATAAACTGCGTCTCACCTGAACACGCCGAATTTGTCATTGCTTCCTGCTTTGGACACCATAACTGGAGTACCGCACCTAGATGGACAAAAAGCGAATCAGAGCAGTATGAAGTCACCCTGACAAGAGCAACAGATACACTGTGAATCGATTTTAATTCTTACACGGAATTGTATTATTCTAGCATGACTGTATTATAGTTTTATATGTGTGGTCATTTTGAATGAACACATCTGCTAGCGACCATTCAAGTAACTCGCAAATAAAGCAACCCATCTTACAGATCAACTGGTAAGGGAATTGTAGTACCAACATATTACATTACGGGACTATTTTTAACACTTTCAAATAACTTCGAGCATGATATTTGTCTTGTTGTCTGTAACAGAATCACGGTATGCTGTTTGGTCTTTTGTAATCCAATCGATCTGTAAATGTATCAGTGACTTAATGATTTAGAAGGGAATCAATTGCAGAATTTTTAAACTTTGTGCGAATTTATACCAGCGGAAGAAACCGTGGTCTTCCAGGAGGGGTATGATTTACCAGCTGAGTTACGACCTGTAACGCTTGTTTTATAGACCGGTGTTCAAGAGGAATGTGCCGAGTTGGGTAAACCGATAGGTCGATCAGTGAGTGGCCTCCAAATTGGTTCAAGTATTCGCCTGGTGTTTAGATACATACAATAATAACTCTGGGTGAATGAACGTTCAATTAGCGCATATGTAGAAGCTCGAACCGACTGATTGATATCAGTTGTCTCTGTCTATTCTTCTGTCTAACACTTGTTAGTACTAGGTACTTATGGGATGAAAGGTTTCTACCTCATATCGATGTTTTTGTCATATTCGTTTGTATCCTATTTTGTTTAACGTTCTGTTGTCTCGCATTGAAACTGCGCTTCTGTGTAGCCAGAATATCAGTCAAACATTTTAATACTTTTCAAACTGTTGTGTTCTACTCTCTACTACATACATTGTGGTAATCACTCACATGTAACGGAAACTAACCATTTTAACTCTTACCCATCCAGTAATTTTCGACAATGTTTTGCTAGCAGTTCGCAATACATGTCTTAACAGGAATTACCGGCCAATATTTCCTGAGGGCCGAGTGTTGCGCAGCTTGTTCAGTCAACCGAGGCACTGGCATCACGTGACACGGCATTCCAAGTGTATCTGTAACTTATAGGATCAACTCGGAACAAAGTGAAGCTTAATTTAAACAGTGCTACGTTTCTAGTTTATTCATTGTTAGTGTGCAACCCATTATGAAGTGGTGGCTATGCAAAAAGCTAAAAATCGATCTCTTATAAATCAGTATTGATCTACGGGATATTATTGGATAAGCCCATTACAAACAATATTAGTGAACTATATGGACTTTTTCGTACGAACGCCTTTCTATAACGGGTACCGACTGATCAAGTTTAACAAATAAGATCCGCCTTTGAAACTGTTTGTGTTTTACTATGTGGTAAATTTGGCGAAATTGTGGATATTCATATTAACACACTCACTCTGTATGTCAGCTCGTGGTCCACTCAGAGTCCCAAGATTTGTGACATGCAAGACATAAGTAGCTTGTGAATCTACGTAAAATGCTGCAGGCTGCCTTGGAAACTTGAGGGATGTCAGAAGCAAGTAAGTCTTGTAGATTTGGCGCCGTTCATCTTGTTATGCAACACGGCGTTGGATTTATAATGATCTAATCACAACTATTGCAGAAGTGTGTTTTAACCAGCTAGTTCACTTCGTATGCCAAGTGGTGCAGTTAAGCATTCCTGCACCAGTTGTTGGCGACTTGTGGAAAAACCCCGCACATTTTTGCCGGTAACTGACAGTAAGCCTAAGTGCCAGTCACTATACATCCGTGTAACTAATTTGACGTTTCCATTGACAGCAGCGTACAGAAATTCCAGTTAATTGGTTTGCTCCATTCCCAAGGGACTTTCCTGTTTTGGCTGGACCGAAAAATGATCAACAGCATAACTTGTCTCTCTCGTGTTTAAGCAATAAATCACAGTTGTGCGCTGCCTCGGCTGTGTCCCATATGACTGACCGGACCACTGGACGACGACATGAATCATTTCACAGCTGGGTTCCAGAATAACTCATTCTGATCGACTTGTTGGCAGTAAGACTGATTGATGTGTCAACAGGCACAGGGAGTAACTGGTGTGGGCGCCATCCCTCGGATTTGACTCTTGGTGTTTATCGCATGTTATACCTATTTGACAGAAAAGACTTTGGGAAGCGTCCCGTTAAAACGCCACTAGTTAGTATTGTTCAACTGCACCGGAGAAGGTTTTGACTTCTGTTATCATTCTGCCAATTTTAGTCAAGTGTACAAAAATTATCCTCTCAAAACTGTTTCGTTTTGCAAGAAGATTTAACAGTTTGCTTTGACTTACCAATCGAAAGTGGAGTTGAGAGTGGCCAAAGTGCACTGCCTGGAAACGACGCATCTGAACAGTTTCCTCCATGGTTGTCAATTGTTTTTAATCGGTCTATTTCGCAACCTACATTTTCTAACTAAAGTTTGATAAGGTCAAACCCCAAAGAGGTCTGAAGTTTGAGATTTATGTTGTGTGCTTCGAAGTTACAAGTTTAAAATATTTACTAGTAATGTGATACTGGTTTGGACATATGAACTAATTTACGTGTGGTTTCAAAGTTGAACGTTTCTCAAAACACGTTGCGTAGCTATTTGTAAGTTGGAAGTGCATGAAAAGATTTTTCAACAAACGCGATCGATCAAAATCATCCGGTTAACAAAATACAAACCGTAAACAAGTATATTTTCAGTAGTTCACTTCCGGTGTTTTGAATAATTGAGAATATGCACTGATTTCAATTGGTTCTTTCGAGTTCACTGTTAGTGAGTGAATCGAGACCGGCATTCAATAATCTGTCGAACGCAGCACGTTGAGCAACCACTCGAATTAGCTGAATACGAGTCGGCAATAGCATAACAGTTACCGAAGAAATCGACAGAGTAAAATGTGGCAATTACGGATTAGTGAAAATGTGGAGTTTGGACAGCGTTTCAGAATATTCGTTATTTTTTTGGAAGCGTACTGTGATAAAGATCTTTTTGAAACGAAAGTGGACTTGGGCGAATTCAGTCAATCCGCCCGAAGCGTCTGGTAGACCAGTTGTCTTGGTAACCCTTTTCTCCCACAAGAAACAGTAACTCAGTTTCAATTATTCCACGAGTTTACTTGAGATGAAGATTTTTTTATGGTAAACAATATGAAACTTGCTAGCTTTTTATAACAATTGTGAAAAATAATAAAAGACTGCTACCTGCAGCTGACGCGGTCAACGTCTGTTTTTTCAGACCGACATGGTGTAGATAAAGAAAATTCATCAAATTTCTGCCGGAGTCATAGCTAAAGCGGACGAGCAAAACCACTCCTTATTTTAATTACACGAAATTGCCTACAATTTCAATTTATTGTTTGCTTCGTTGAAGGTGATAGTGTTCAACTTAGGAACTGATTAATTCGCGATCATTCTACATTGTAATCTCACTGTTTACCCGTACTAAGCTTGCTTTCCCGTCTGACCAGGGAACTACGCCATTGACCGCACATCGAGTACACACAAAGTTTTAATCGCAGACGTTCAATCCCGTTTGCTCTAGACAACTTAACAATGTTGATTTTACTCAACCGAACCATATTTGACTTTTAGTTTCGTACGTTGTGTAAAGCGGTTCAAAATTTGATGGAGTTAAAATTGCCTAAACCCATTTGATCGTGGTTCGAAGGAATTCGGAAGTATAGGTGAGAAAAGTCACAACAGATTAAATAAAACCGATTGGGATGCTTACCGATTTCGGTAGTGTAGCTGTAAACAGATATTAGGGGGAGGGAAACGAGAGAATGGCTGGGCATCAAAAGTAAGTCAAACTGCGACCTATGATATATATGAATAACAGTTTAACGATCAGGAAAAGTGATTGACCAGAATCAGACTTAAGAAAAAAAAAGAACAGAATGTCCTGGACGTCCGGGTTAACAAGTGAGTTGTTGTCTTGATGTATGTATGTATGCATTAATCCCACTTTCGAAAATTTATCCACTCACAGCTGCAAGACAGACACCGTTTAGCGTCCGGATTAGTGCTAACTGGAAGCAAAGCAACTCTTCTAATGTAAAATACTGTGTAGCGAACAAGCTCGTTTTCAGTGATTCATCATCAAGCTAAATACGTCACATTTATATCACATTTACAGGGGAATCATGAAGTGGGTAAACATGGACGGGTGGTTTATGAAGTCAGTCAATTCAGTGTTACACTGCATCAATTACCCACTTGAACAGTGGTTCTTGACAGGCTTACAGGGTGGGGGGATGGCCAAGACAGATCCAAAGTCTGAAGAAAACGTTTCTGGACGCACAGGGGTGGGTTAAACAGACGAATTCCATTAGCTTCCGCTGTGGACAGAATTCTATGCCTCACCGCCCTCGACTGGGTGACCTTAACTCGGTAGACAGAGCGAAATGCATCCGTCACATTAACATAATGATTGGAATCCACCAG